>SNQJ01S0108187.1:0-26307 GCA_010110895.2 Picea sitchensis
AATTAATTAATTAATTGTCCTGATTTAATAATTGTTTAATGTATATTAGTTAATTAATTAATTAATTAATTAACTGATTAAATATTTGGTTAATGAATTTGAGTTTAATAAATTTTAATTTATTAAATGAAAACTTAACGTATTGAATGAGGGAACCATTTAAGAGAAAGGGGATAAGGTGGTTGGCATTGAATGGAGGGATAAGGTGGGTGAGTCTTAATGAAAGGGAGAAGGCGGTGAATGAGGGAGGGAGAAAGGAGGATAAGAGGAGGAAAAAACATTCGAGAGGGGCACTTTTAAATTTTTTGGGGGGAGAGAGCATTATTTTTCATATTGGAGACTGTATTGGGCATTTTTATTTTTGGGAAGATTGGAAGACTGTATTACTGGTTTTTGGCTGGAGAAGCTTGTTGTAGGACTGAGACAGGGGGCACCTGTTGCTGGGAGTTTTGGGCTCGGGGGCCAGGAATCCTTACGAAATCTTGGAGCTAGGGAGTCAGAGAGGCTCTGTTCCTAGCTGGATGGGAGGTTAGATGGTTTTGGGTAGAGCATCAGGCATAGTTGGAGGACAATAGTAGCATCAATTAGAGGTATGTATTTTCATTATTCTGCTGTGTTATGTAATTTATTATGATCTGCTCATAAATTTTAATTATGTTGAATGGTTATATGCTGGTTATGAATGGTTATATGCTGACTAAGGAATTGTAAAGATGTTAGGATAACACTTCTCTAATTAAATTTATGTTTTATAAGGCTCTGTTGCAAGAGACCTTACATTAACATTCAATTATAAAACTCACAAACAGGAAACTACAGTCCACACTCTTTCCAATGGAAGTGGTCCCACTTCATTTGGATTATGTATGAAAAAATTATGACTGTCTTACCCGAAACACCTGTTTATTGACTAACTTCAGGACTGGTCACAAACCCTATCTTCCATAGAGTGTATCTCCATAATTATAGTGAATCAAGAGATGAAATTTTTACCAGAGGTACCTTGATATGTCTTCTCAATACCATAGCGATGTCACCATCTGAATCGTTCTAGAAAAAATGTTATAGCAAAAATGGTAATATGACCTGAAAATAACATACCTTAGAACACATCACCAAAAGACTTCATCCTCCCTTGAAATCCAACCTTCTTATCTTCTTATTACCTCTGAAATTTGACTTGTATCAAATAAATGTATAATGATGTTTATTTATACCATTTATGTCACTTCCTTTTAACATTAGGGCCGACCTTACTCTTTCTTATTTTGTAATTCTTTTCTTTAATTATTTTCAGCGCCTACATGTACTTCCTTCTTCAATTCACTTTGTCATCTTCAAAAATTCATTTCTCCTCAACCATGAGGATCCACGTGACATGCCACATACCACTAGAAACAACATGATGTATACTATCTATTCATGGATGTTGTATATGCATGTGCATTTTCCTTCATGTCCAAATACCTTTATCAATCTTGCGGTCCAAAACCCATGACTAGGGTTGACATTAATGACAACAACCAATCTTCCAACACCATGATCTAGAGAGACCATTAATTGCAATACTCACAATTTAATTTTCTGGAATAACTTCTTCAATGGCTTGTTGTTGATCTCTCAACTGAGAAATCCTTACAAAGTATGAGGCTACAATATCATCCTTAGTCTTCTTTGTGCCATGAAGCTCATTCTTCAGACTCATCACTTGTCAAATATTTCTAACTACAAAGAGGTTAGTTAGGGCATCATACATCTTCTTGGATGAGTCAAGATTTTATATGTAGGGTATCAAGTGATCCTTTACAGATTCCATAATGGAACTCATAGCATTGATGTCATTTTCCTTGAACTTCCCCATTGCTACAACATTTTGAGGTTCATTTTCCTTTCCTACTTCAAACTTTGGTTCCATGATCTTTCCCTTCACGATATCTAGAACCTTGTTCTTGGCAATGATGAGGTCAATCCTTGTCTTCCATGCTATGAAGTTTGAAGCTACTTCTAGCTTGTTTTATGTCTCCATAGAGTAATTCATGACTTCCTTTGACTTTGACCAGTCAAACTTTGACTTTGACCAGTCAAACTTTGACTTTGACCAATCAAATGTTGACTTTGACCCAAAAATTAAACCTTGATGTTTTTTCTTGCTGAGAGTACCAATAGGTGTACTAGCCTAAGGTGCACTAGAATGTCCAAGAATTATGAAAAAATTCTCACTTGAAGTGCCCAGAAGGTTAAGTTAGGGTTTGCTACAACTGCAAAATCAGAAACCCTAGCAGCAGCTACTACTGGTGCCACAACCAGCTTAACAAAGAACTAGCACTCTACCTTCCAGTAGTTAGATTGCCCTGAAGGTGGTGTGGGCCCATAACTTGTTAATATGTGCTCGTTTAACCATAGACAATATCTTAATATTGTCACCTAACCATAGGCACACAACCACCCCTGAGCACCATAACCTTGACATATAGAATAATTCTGGAAGTAGTACCAGACCTAACAGGTAACCAATATTTAGCGTACCTTTCTCTGTCCAATAATAGCGCATCAATCAGAAATTCCACAAACCAGAAACCAAGACCAAAAACCCAGTTGCAATAGATGTAGCTGCACTCCTCCTCCAGACTTGCATGCCACTTGACTTGTGTGAGCTGTGAGTAAGTGAATGACCAAATGAACTCAAGAACCCTCTATTTATAGTGTTCTTTGTCACTTGTCTAAGATGACTTCTTCTTTTAGAGGCTAATACTTAAATATTAATTCTTTTATTGAGCCGACATGTCTTCTAGGGTTTCTACACATCTATTTAGTTTTTCTCTAGCTTCCAGAACATTCTAATCTAGTTAGAGGTTACACATGGAGGTTAATACCTCCCACAACTACTGTAACATCAACACAACCACCTATCAAGAATTAAGATAAAAAGAAATGAATTTGGATGGATGGATCGTCATCAATGGAAACAAGAGAGCATGAATATAATGAAATCCTATTACTTGGTTTCATCACATGTAAAACCCTTCACTATAAGGCTTCGAGAAGAAATTTTTTCAAATGAGGATACTATATATGACCCCAAGGGGGAATATATGGAATTAAATGTATATGTAATGGCGTAAATGCATATGTAATAGGGGTCAACATAATAAAGGGCCCACATATGCAATGAGTGAGAATAGGTATATATAGAGGTTAAKTTAATCATTATTRGCATGAACATATSATTTGAATATRTGGATGTACTRGRGTTATTAAAGGAGGTTMTCCTATTCAATAATGAGTTATTATGTAACTCATCTCTACTATATTTGTGGGAGTTGTACTCCATGTTCACATTGTTGTACATTATGTGGATTCTTGTTTATTATGCTATTTTAAGAGTTTGATACATAACACCCTTACAATAACCATTTTATCTTAGATAATCTTGGAGGGATTTCAACTAGAAATTATTTTACCTCGAGGATAAGTTGGATTTATTTGGAGGATTTAAACGTTAATCCCATAGTCAAAATCGATGTTGTGTGGTATAGATCCATGCCATTGAGATAGGGAGTTTCCATTTAAATAAGGGAGCCCCTTCTTATTGGAAAATCCATAGAGGACTACATAATCCCAATGGTTGTATGAAGTAGATATCCATAGAGGAGTAACAAAAAGCCCATATGGACAAAGCATGACCCATGAAACTTTCACTCTATCAACATAGCTATGAAGAGTGTACAACCATAGGTTACCAAGCCCATAGGAAAAGTGGAGTACTCCCACTCTCCCCCAGCCTCAAAATGAAAACAATGCCAAGAAGAACAATGTAAACCATATAATGTCTCAGAACATTGGAGTGTTGTCAAGAAAAGGTGAATGATTTATAATTTTCCATTGACTTGAAAGGCCATGGATTAGCGTTTTTCAACTAAAATAATAGTAAAAAAATGACAGTGATGAATTGTAGTCAATAAATCCAAACTCAAGCCTCGATGGAAGTATAAGTGGTGTTTCTGTGACCCATAAGACAAAATAGTTCAGTGGTGACTAAGAAAAACCATTGGTAAGAGTGTTAGGAGCAAGCCCGAGCTATTTTTTAATACCTTGGTGGCCATGTTGATCATAGCTAGTAAGAACCTGTGATGTGGATTGAACAATCACCTCTTCATTCTATCAATCGATGGAAGTCCTAACGAAACCTTAATCTGAATCAATATCCCTCCCTAATCTTTGTTGGAAACAATGGAAGCAACTACAAGGAGAGGATGTAATTAGGGTTGAGTGGATGAAACCTTAAATCAAAAACAAAATTTTAAAGCTATTTCCCTTGTGGCATTGTTGCAAAGTAGTTTGCATTGATTTTGTGTTGTTTTTGTTTCTCTTACATGTATTTTTATTCCCATTTTGTGGATAACTAAGACGATTATGTCTCGAGGCCCTTAGGTTGCAGATATGGAGTGTCGAGAGATTACATGACTGACAATATCCTTTTGAACATATGGAGACCCTTCTTACCACCACAACGATCGTATATTTTCAAATGGAAACCACCACAACAATTGGATTTCGAGAGGCAATGGGTCTTTCTCCATGAGGTACAAGTTAGGTATTATGGTGAGTGTCATTTCAATACTTGAGGCATTTGAGTATGTTGTATCTTAGACTGCTTTAGATTTCATGATATATGCTTGGACATTATGCTGTTTTCCCTGCTCCACCTTGGTGGTTGACATTGTTCCCTAGTAAGTGGTCTTCCTTGGGAACGAGTTTGCTACTAGGAACTCACTTGAAGAGTTGTCATACCATTCCCGACCATACTTACCAATTTCCATAACTATTTCCCCCCATTTACTTATCTCTTGGGATTATTAGGGTGTATTGACCCAGGAAGGGGTTGTCCCTCATTCTATGGGAAGAAGGGGATGAAGGCCTAGAGGGATTGTTTTTGGTCAAAAGATAAAATCCTATGTATAAAAATTCCATATGCTTCTCCCAAATATCCCCTAGAAAGAAATGAAACACTTATCTGTAAGAAAAAGGGGAGCCACAAGAATATTGATTAAGAATGATTAAAGGGTTAGTTGGAGGATAGGAGGTCTCATCATGAGTCGACCTATCATATTCATAGATACCTAGTGGTATGAAATTACCATCATATGGTCACCAAGCCAGGCTAATGGCTCTCAGTTACATGGCTGAGAGAAAGGGGGTCTCATCATGAGCCAACCTTCTAATTTCCACTAGGTGTTTATGAGTGCCACTTTCATTATCTGGACAAAATGCTAGGACAATGGCCTTCAACCTGTCCCTAAAATATGAAAGAAATAAAGAATGGAAAAACAATGGGCTTGGAAAAATTACATTGCAAATAAAGGTGCCATACATCCTCTACAAAGGCACCCATGATTGAGGCACTACAACCCCTTGTATGTCATGAACCCCATGCCCATTGATTCTTGACCCTAACCACTTCACCCACTTTACATGGATCAGAGAGGGATCTCTTGGAAACTCTCCTTGACCTAGGGCAAGATCTACCCAATATGACACCTCATCAACCCTCCCATATTCAAGATTGGCAAGTCACAGAATGTCTTTGAGCACTTAATTGTTTGACATGATAATATTTGATGCACATTCTTAGGTGGTTCATTTATTGATTTGATTTACTTATCATGATGCTATGACTTGAGATCCTTGGAGGGCGTGGTTACTTATCTTTGCAGGACCTAGTTGGTGGACAATTTTGGAAGAACAAGCCTAGCTTGGGATTCCTTGGGGTTGCAAGCCCATAGGTTGGATGCCATGGGTCCACATTCTCGGTCATAGAGACAAATTTTTGGAGACCTTGAAGATGACATGGAATACCTATCCCAACCCTCACATGCCAAGTGATTTGCCTAGGAGAGGAAAAACGTCACCTTTTTACGCTTGGCGTCATCCTTGGGGGCTAGGGTTTGGTGGTGAGACATGGAAGAGTGGACGCCTTGGTGAAAGAAGGATTTGATCATGAAGAAGAGGACTTGGATTGATGAAAAGTCACCTTTGAAGGCCTAACCATGCTACTACAACTACAACGACTTGGTCAAAGAGGTAAAACGCCCCCTATACGGGAGACATCACCTTCATTTTAGGGTTTTCTTTGTGCAAAAGTGAAATTAAAGTGAATTGTTTAATATTACTTTTTAAAAATGGGCAAGATTAGGGTTGTTGAAATCCAGTCTTATGTTTTACCCTAAGTTATGTGGACAAACTATCTTAGTGACATTTTTTTATAAATAAGAGATCATAAGATCTCATTTGAACATAACTCTCCATCTTGTGAGAAGTACTTGGACTAAAATTTTCGCTACACTTGGAGTTCTTGTCTCTTGTGCTATGGAGTGGTTTCTTTGGTTATGGTGATAATGATGATGATGCACTATCTCTTAGAGGTCACTTCTAGCTTATTGTGGTGGTTTACATTGGCATGTTAAATACTTTTCTTGGATTGCTATGGTTATTTAATTTGTTATTATCATTGGTAATTCAAGTTAAGGTTGTTTTGGCTAAGGCTAGATAGGGAGTATAAGGGTGTACACCCCTATCCTAGTTTCCACCATAATTATCAAGCTTATAAAGTTATTTGCAAGGGTTTTTTGAGGAAGTAAGAGGATTTACACCCATTAATTTCAAACCCTAACTAGGCTACTTACCTTGGGAAGTAAGAGGATTTACACCCCCAAGGGTCTAGTAGTCCTAGGTATTTATTTAATACCCCATTAAGCCATAACTAAAGGCACTAATCTTGCATTGAAGATATAAATTGCTGCATTGGTAAACATGAAAGTTTCAAGTATTGTTCTTCTCTCACTTGAGTTTTGTTCCCCTAGCCTTGAGTCACCTTGCCTCATTGAGGCGTCCCCTTTCAACCACAATTTATTTATTCTGTAGTAAAAATAACCTAGAGCCATTATGGATGCTCTAACCCTAGCCTACTAACCCCAAATAGCTCCTAAAATAACGTTGGACTAGCCCTAAAAATCTTCCCTAACCTTCTACTAAACTAGGCGAATTTATTGAGCTAACTAGGAGCTGATTTGATTGGATAAGTTTTCTGAAATAAGTCTTGGTTTGCTACAACCATAAGGCTGGTAATTTCACTGCAGAAACCCTAACCTAAAGTCACTCACAACTTCTATTTTCACCGCCAAAAGTTTCTAAGAATTTGCCAATTTATTCTACTTGCTTCAATACAAATTTTGAGTGGTTTCTTTGCAAGTTTTAGTGGCTGAATTCACTACTGTCACAATTTTTTTTCTACAGACATAAGGCTGAAAAACACTTCTGCATACATCTTTTATGAAAACCATAATTCATTGCTAAAGTTTCATGATATAGATCGTGAAATTCTCTAGTATTTATCTACTTTGTTTCAAGCATATTTCATTGGACTTTTAGCAACTTGTTAGAAAATCTATTACTTGTTTATTTGCTGATATATAATTTTATCTGTTGCTGCAAATAAGGGACACCAAGCCTATCTTGCTGATCCAACTAACATATTATACTTCATAGTGTTTTTCCTTGTGTCTCGGGCATGTACCAACTTCATGACAATTCACCCAAGGCTTTGGAAACCTAAAAATCATTTAAGACTCATCATAATATTCCACTTTCCATCTAGAACATTGAACTTTAGGGGCCTCATTCTTTCCATTTTCGTTTCGCCCTTCCATTCCCCCTAGGGTCACTGAGATTGCCTTCCTAGAGTGACTTAGTCACCCTTGAAGTGTGTGACCTATCTCGAGATGACATTGGCTATAATTTCCTTAAGTTGTCACCACTTGGTGGTTGCGTTAGGATTTTCCAAACCTACAACTTGTGCGATAACATTTTGGTGTCGTTTTCGGGGAGGATTTTGAATCCTCTTCAAAACCCTAACGACACTTTGGATAGCTATCCTGAAGCCTTTATCCCTTATCTTTACTAGTGAATCCACCCAAGGGAAGTTCCCTTTCCATGGTTCTTTATGAGCTTAAATTGAAGCTCATCTGGCGACTCCACTTTCCTGGAATCCTTCCTCTTCCAAACCTTTTCCCCTTGGGAGGTTCAAGCCTTCTAATGTATACCAAAGAAGGCCTCCTCTCAAGTATCCCATTGTCAAAACCCTCTTCCATGGTACCATTCCTCTTGCTCCAATGGCTCACCCTTGGGAAAAGGATCTCTAAAAACCCCTAAACATGTCGAATATCCAAGGATACCCTAATACAATTCCAAAAGAGGTCAACAAATGGTTTCCAAAGTTCCCAGGAAACAATGTAGAAATTGATGATGACCATCTTTATGTCATGGGCTAGGACATGGACAATGAAGGTATTGAGCATGAAGACATGGCCATGAATTTATTCGCTTCATCATTGACTGAAGAACCTCTTGATTGGTTTAGAGGCCTCCCTGACAATCATCTCACGTCCTATGAAAAATTTTCCAACTTATTTAAGAGAATATGGTCAAAAAAAACATACAGTCGGACACTTGGAGCTCAATTCAATCAGATAAATAAAAAGGAGAATGAGATAGTGAGGGAATTCAAGACTATATTTCACAGGTTGTACAATCAAATTCCAACATAATTCTGTCCTACAACATCATCAATTTGTCTCCCTTATATGAACGCTTTTGAAGGGAAATTCCACTTCATTCTGAAGGACAAGAAGCCCACATCATTGGCACAGGACAAAGACTACAGTGTTGATATTGAAGAAAATCTCCTTGATTCAAGGGTGGAACCTTTTCAGTACCCTTGTGTAAGGTAGAAGCAAGGACTAAGGTTTCCAACAATAGTGCCCTTGATTTGATTTCCCTCTTGAATCAGAAAATAGATAAGATGAATACTCAGTTCACCCAGTTGTAGAATCATATTATGGTCTGTCTGACTATAGTAGAGAGGAATAAATATTCTCCCAAACCTTATTTTACTAGACAACAGAGAGATGCCACATGTTGGAAACCAAGGCCTCAACAAGAGGTGAAGGCCCTGAATACTTTGAAACCAGTTGGGAAAGTTGACATAGAAGGTTGGTGCCTTCCATGCCAAGAACCTCACAGAGAATATGAATGTCCCTGATGAGATGAATATTCTCTTGACTATATGAATTTCATTGATATGATTTGTGTTTTTCAAGAGGAACTTGTTAATCAAGAGCAGATTAATGAATCCAAAAAAAAAGTAAAAAGAGAGGGGAGACTTCGGGCCTTGAATCAATTGACATATGATCAAAAGAAGGAATTAATAAGGAGGGAATATCTGACTTACACCATAAGGAATAGAGATTCAACCCCTCCATATCATCCCGACACTCCTCTTCCATCAACAGAGAAGGTTGCTCCACCACCTCACCTCCGGTACATGAGTTGCTTCCTAAGAGAAATCCTGCATACGATATTCAATTAAATATAAATGTTGCAAGCATGTTTGGAAAACTGAATATGACTGTCCCATTGACAGATATGTGTAAGATCCCTTCCATTAAAAAGGAAATTTTTAAAGTATTATAGGTGCCAACCAATAAGTAATATCCTCCCATCATCTTGAAAACTATGTATCTTGATCGGCCAAGGGACATGAATCCTCCCTTCTACCTAGCGTTAGGCATGAATGACCTCCATTTGAAGAACTATATGCTTGACTCTAGGGCCTTAGAAAATGTCATATCATTGAAGTTTATGGAACAACTTGGTTTGAAGACAACCTAACCTTATGGAAATGTATGCGATGTTTATTCTAAAAAGGTCAAGATTCTTGGGGTATGTAAGGACGTTGAGGTTTTTCTGATTGATTTTCCACATATCAACATCCTCATGGACATAGTAGTAATCGATGTTCCAGATTCCTCGAGAATGCTATTATCCAAGATTTGGTCTACTGCTCTTGGGGGTTTTCTTAGCATGGACCTTACCCATGCACACATCACCATGGGAGATGGTACCTTCAAGATATTATACAACCAAGAGAAAGATGATAGGGATGTGATGGATCCTGATGGTCTTTATTACGTCAGTGAATGTGATTACGATGTTCCTTCACAATTTATTGAATATGATCCATCTGAACTAACCTTCATGCAGGAAGACTCCATAGACATGCTTCTCCCATGGACAAATGAATACAAAGAGAAACTTGAAAAATACCATGAGAAGGATCCAGGTTCAATCCAAATTTTGAAGAAACAAGATGACCAACATGAATAAATCATCAAAGAGACTGTCAACACATAGTCTCCTTCACATCCATGTGTTGAGAATACACCTTGCGTCAATTTTATTGAAGGAATCCTTGCACTCATGTGAGACAAGAGAAAGGGCAAGCCCATATTTGAACAACGAGATAAAAACTCATGGCTTGGCCCTTGCATCATTAAGAAGAATCCTGATAAATAAAAGTACTATTTGACAACATTAGACAAGAGAAAGATGCCATTACCAGTGGATGAATCGCGTCTCCAACCTTATGTTCAGGTCACATGACTTCTTGAGGGCCCATGCCCCAGGTAAGTAGGTAGGTCATCTCAGTTTCCCCTGCATTTTCATATTGATTGCTCATATTAGTTTAGATGCATTTTGTTTTCATTTTGCTCTACTTGCATATTGATTTCATGCTTAGTTTAGAAAATTTTGAAAAAATGTCAAAATTTTTCTTTTCTAGATTAGCTTTTCTTTTGGATTATAATTATATATGGATAAAAGGGTGATAGAAACACCCTAGATGCTCTGATCCATTTTTTGGATTTTTAGTAGGAATAGGTCTACCATGAGATTTTGTGGTTCTCATGCACTCTACGACAAGAACATGTACCTAAGTAGGAGCCATATGTTATCCCCATTTTGTGGATAACTAAGGAGATTATGTCTTGAGGACCTCAAGTTGGAGATATGGAGTGTCGAGAGACTACATGAATATCGATATCCTTTTGCACATATGGAGACCCTTCTCACCACCACAAAGGTCGTATATTTTCATATGGCATCCACCACACTAGTTGGATTCTGAGAGGAAATGGGCCTTTCTCCATGAGGTACAAGTCATGTATTATGGTGAGTGTCATTTCAATACTTGAGGCATTTGAGTATGTTGTATCTTAGACTGCTTTAGATTTCATGATATATTCTTGGACATTATGCCTTTTGTCCTGCTCCACTTTGGTGGTTGACATTGTGCCCTAGTAAGTGGTCTTCCTTGGGAATGAGTTTTCTATTAGGAACTCCCTTGAAGAGGCATCATACCATTCTTGACCATACTTACCAATTTCCATAACTATTTCCCCCCATTTCCTTATCTCTTTGGATTTTTAGGGTGTATTCACCCAAGAAGGGGTTGTCCCTCATTCTATGGGTAGAAGGGGATGAAGGCCCAGAGGGATTGCTATTGGTAAAAAGATAAAATCCTATATATAAACCTTCCAAATTCTTCTCCTAGAGATCCCCTAGAAAGCAATGAAACACTTATCTATAAGAAAAAGGGGACCCACAAGAATAATGATTAAGAATGTTTAAAGGGTTAGTTGGAGGATAGGAAGTCTCATTACGAGCCAACCTATCATGTTCATAGATACCTAGTGGTATGAAATTACCATCATATGGTCACCAAGCTAGGGTAATGGCTTTTAGTTGCATCGTTGAGAGAAAGGGGATCTCATCACGAGCCAACCTTCTCATTTCCACTATGTATTTGTGAGTGACACTGTCATTATCTGGACACCACACTAGGAAAGTGGCCTTCAACTTGTCCCTAAAATCTGAAAGAAACGAAGAATTGAAAAACAATGGGCTTGGAAAAATTGCATTACAAACGAAGGTGCCACACATCCCCTACAAAGGCACATGTTAGTGCCACCATTCTTCTCTTCAATTAGAGTCGATTCTAGTCAAGTTATGGCCCGTGTGTCAAATCATGTGAGGTCAGGTACATAACAATAAAGGGGTCAAAGTCAGAAGGTGGCCGATTGGCCCTTGGAGTCGGGAAGGGATGTCAGAGTCCAAACATGCGTAAATAATATGAGTCTGTTCCCAAAGAGTCGGGTCCTGTCAAAAAGGGAGTTTCTACGTGCCCCAGGTCTAGGAAAGTTGTTAATAGAAGTCACATCGGCAAGTGAAATAACCATTATCGGCTCATTATGAAGGCTGGAAGAATGAAAAATCATGGCGTTCGTATCATGTATGTTTTGCATCCCTTATCAGCTGTACTTTACGCATGCAGATATGATATGGAAAATATGCAGCCCGTTTTGAAACATCCAGTCGCCATGAATTCGGTGTTCCTTTGCACATTTTCTCCTCTCACCTACTCTATTATAAATTCCAGATGCTCTGCACGCATTCTATTCGCAAATTAGGTTTTAGCATTGTTTGTAATATTTTCTCGCAAGCCTAGGTTGATCGAATTTCCGCCTTGGGCCTTTTCCAGATCCACCGCGTGCAAGAAAAATATGGGTTGCACCATTGAAACCTCCCAAAACATAAGAAATGGTGCACAAAGTGGCATAAGTGCTAAGCCTAAGCCCCAAAGTGACTAGGATTCATTCTCATTCACAACATGCACCCCCAAGGATCCAAAGGGAGTTTTACCTATGCCCGCGGAAGCGATGATATCACACCACGCGAAGCCTGGAGTGGAAGAAATTGTGTAGGAAGAAAAGAAGTTAGAAGCCCTGTCTTCCCAACAACAGATACCCCAGAAATGGGGCAGGCCAAGGAAGAACAAGGAAGCTGGGGAAACCCAAGTCCCAAACAAGCTGCGCGCAAAATCGACTGCCGAAGAATTAATTATGTGCGCTATTCAGCTGGATCCTGTCGAAGGTATAAGACAAGGAAACAATAGCATAACAAGGAGGGAAAATGTCATGGGAACTAATGTTAGAGAGACATCTCAGCAGATGAAGTAGGCACGGCTTGCTGTCGCTGAACTTTACCAGGAAAACAAGGAACTGAGACAACAGTTAGCAGAAAATACCCTTGAAGTGTCAGCATTGCAAGGCCATGAAAGAAACATGATGTGGCTCAAGAGACAACTCAGAGAGACACATAATACAATCGTACAGCTGCGAGAAACACAGAGGCTATCAGAAGAAACGAATGCAAAGCATTTCAGAGAATGTGAAGCGACCAAGGAGAAAGTCCACTCAGCTCTTTCCAGCGCGCAGAAGAAACATGATTAACTGAGTTCATTCTCATATCATCAAATGGAGAGTGGATATTGACAGTTTTTAAGGAGGCATCGCCCTTATACAGTTTTTTCATTTTGGTAATGATCACTACAGGCAACAACCACTCGCCGCGCACACACCCCAACAAATCAGCACACAACATAAATCAAGGTCATTATAGTAGATGGCGGTAGCCTGTCAGAATAATTGATCGATCAGGTATCTCATCGAAGGAAGGCTTTGACACATCACTCTCCCCATGACAAGACCTCGCTGATAACTGAATTCCTGTGGAACAATACAAGCAGTCATGATGCGATGAGTTGCAGTTGTTTTCTATTTTTGGAAAGTGTCATGCGAAGAGTTATTTAGCATAGAAGAGTCAATTTCCTAAATTCTAGGGACAAGAGCTAGCGAGTAGGGAAATCGAAGCGACACCCTTTCCTATATATTTTATCTTTTCAATGTAATCCAGGTTGGTTGGAAAACATTCATATAGACAATAACTATTGAATGTAGTTTGAGTTCGATCGAAATTTAATGAAAAAGTCCTGAATCTTTGATGAAAAGATTCTAATTGTAGCAGTCAAATGTATTGTTTCCTTTCTTTGTGTATGTACTTCTTGTGTTCTTTATTCATATCTATTTCTATCTGAATAGGAACGTAATTTTGAACCTGAGATTCCCTGCACAATGCCTTGGGATGCACGCCATTTAGAAAAACCATTTTCCTCTAAGTTAACTCCGAATTCATCCTCATAGGTGCTCCAAGTTACTTCATGTGTTTTTCTCCCCGCCACACACAACGATTTTAAACTAAAGACTGTTGCTCACTTAGCATTTATCCTCTCAATTTCAGTCACCGAGTCATTTGTTTCTATCATTTTTATTAAATCGACTCCATAGCCCAAGGTCTTACTCTCTTACGCTGATATAACCAGAAATTTATTATTCAAAGGTGTTAAATCTAGCCGATAGCTTAAAGACATATCTTGTATCGAGACGAAGTCCCCCGAGAGAGCCCTCTCCAAGTCCGAAAGGCTAGTTTCGAGTCTCAAAGTTGGTTTGTAGGTTGCCTCTGTCATTCGTTTCTCATCCAAACAAAGTTTACAGAGCACTAAAATTCTGGCGTCGTTGCCGAGGATGAAATTGAATAAATTTTCCTTGGGAGAATGACTAAAGTTACATTTTTTACCCCCTGAGGGTAACAGAAGGACAAACATCTCTATTGGATGAAACCTTTACCCTGGAGATTCTAGTCAAAAAGATCAGTAGCATCAAGTAGCGTGGTTCAGGAACCCTGGCTCCGAAGGCGATCTACACCAGAGAAAATCCACACCCAAACCATGTAAAGCCTATGTGCAACCCCAATAAACTTCTGCGCAGGACTAGAGAGAAAGTGTCAGAGCCGTTCTATTACCTAGACAGAAGCCTGTCCTTACCCAAAGATGGTGTACAAAGCATTGACGACCTTGAGTTTGACGCATTATTTGAGCAAACCCTATTTAGGTCTAAGTCAGAAACCATATTCGACGAGATAGTTTTTGACCAGAAGAGATTCCAAGCCTTGATACCTAATAATATCCCTCAAATCCCCAACCCTCCTAGATCCATGGCTGCCAAATTCACCCCCCTTGTTCTGCTAACCCAACTGCATGATTTTCCCCAAAATTACAACCATAGGATTAATCTCTATGATGCTAAAGGGAACGTTTCAGCCCAAAGGCATCTGGATTGGTTCAATGATTTCGTCGACTTGGAGGGGGTAGACTATGCAGATGCAAAAATGAGGTTGTTTGTGTAGAGCCTCTCGGGGGAGGTAAGAAAATGGTTCAAATCCCTCCTGGTAGCAAGCATTCAAGATTTCACCGCGTTCGAAACGTCTTTCATTACTAGATGGGGATACAAGAAGAACCCCTTGTATCTTTTGACATAGTACAATAATATGAAGAGGGCGCTGGAGGAGATGGTGCAAGAATTTTCAGCCTGTTTCATGAGGGTTTATAACTTGATTCCTGTAGAAGTCTAGCCACCCCCCAGGGCTGCGCAGTTGCGATACGCTGACTCTTTTGACATGAATTTATCCTTATTGTTGAGAGAAAGAAGATAAACAAATCTAGACATAATGATGAGCGATGCAATCGAAGTTGAGGTGAACATGATGGTGTCTGGGAAGATCAAACAAATATTCAACAAAGGCGATAAGAAACCCCAAGGATATGCACAACCATCGACATCTCGATCTTCATACGACAAATTCGACTTGATGATGAAGACGATGGAGAAACTGATGGAGAGAATGTCCATGGGAAACCGACCTGATGCCTGAGAACAACATGACCCCCAACGCAGAAATCAAAACCTTATATGGGGTCAAGTTCCTCAGATCAGATAGAGGGAGCAGAGAGATTAGGGCAACCAATAGATAAGGCCTCCATTCCAAAACAATTATGTGGACGAGGACTTTGATCAGATGTTTTAAGACCAAATGCATTGTTTTGATGACAAGAACTCACACGTGTTTTTAACAAAGGGAGAAGATGATCAATACATGAGCAAAAACAACAATTTTGTGCTAGAAACATATGATACACCATTTTGTGAAGTGGATGATGTGCTGTCTTGGGAAACAAAAGAATCCAGGAAAGGTTATCACAACGCCATTATGCAATTCCAAAAGCAATACAACCTCAAAAGAAAAAGGGTGTCTGTGGAGTCTTAGTAGTCAAACCCCATCAGAGAGCCTCAACAGAAAATTCCCTTGATGAAATCCCTGACGGATACCCCTTCCACAAGCTGACCGAAGCTAGACAACCCGACCAAGGATGCAACTGAAAATTGAAATTCAAAGGAGGAGGCCCCGAGGAAAGCACTAGAAACAAGCCAAGAAGCTTGTGGAAAAGAGGTAGAGAAGGTCTATCCCCCCTTTAACTTCAAGCATGAAATGGCCAAGATCAAAATATCTGTCTCTTTTAATGAAGTTATCAAAAAGGGTGCATATCGAGAGAAAATTATTAAAATTCTAAAAATGGGAGGGACCCCCGATACTTTGAATGTCCAAGATGATCACCCTGCTATTCTGTTTGGACCACGTGTTGAGGAGAGAAGCGATATTGAGGACGTTCCCCCATTCTATGTCAGTCTAAAAGTTCATGACATGACCCTGCATAACGCCATGCTATATTCAGGTGTGTCACACAACCTCATGCCAAAGGTGATCATGGATGAGTTGGGTTTGGACATCACCAGGCCCTATAAGGACCTTTTTTCTTTTGATTCGAGGAAATTCAAGTGCTTAGGTCTCATCAAGGACTTGGTCGTATCACTGGCCCAAATTCCTTTGAAGAACATGGTTATGGACGTGGTCATGGAAGACATACCCCCTAAGTTTGGCATGCTTCTTTCCAGGTCGTGGGCTGGGAAGTTAAAGGGGACTCTCCAAATGGACATGTCATATGCCACCATTCCTATATTTGGCCAAGATAGATAGTTGTACAAAGAAGTGTTGTTGAAATACATGGTAAGCAATAAGATGCAACCAACTAACCATCCTATCTACTCCGTCGACATTGAGGTCGACTCCTCCATATTCTACAATGACCCGAGCTTCGAAGAGGAAGTGCCAACATCCATCATGACCACCGATGAGGAAGTCACGCGATAAGAAATAGAGTGCACCAACCCAAATAACCACATGGAAAATGAGACATGGAACATGAGTTCTGATGGTGTTGTTAGTAAGGAAGGAGTAGAGGTCAACGTATGGATGATCCCCACCGAGGTGGGCACAAAACTGTGCTCGTACAAGCTTGCCTTTGAATGTACAAACAACATGGCCGAGTATGAGGCACTAATTTTGGGCTTGAAGGTGTTGAAATAATTAGGTGCAAAGAGGATAGTAGTGTGCAGAGACTCTGAGCTGGTTATAAACCAGGTGAAAGGCACGTATCAATCCAAGCACCCCAGGCTGAGAGCATACAAAAAACTAGCGCTGGACCTCCTCGAAGAATTCTCGGAGTATGAGATATTGGCGATCCCGAGGGGGAATAATCAAATCGTCGATGCATTGGCCACCTCAGCCTTAGTTTTTAAAATTCCCACCTTTCCAAACAGAAAATACGAGATTGAATTCAAGCATAGGATGACAGTTCCTGATAATATCAAACATTGGCAAGTGTTTGAGAATGACAAACAAGTGGAGAGGTTCCTCGTAATGAGTGACAAGCTCACAAACATACACATTGATGATGAGTGCTTCTATGATGAAGATGAGAGCGCAGATGCATGCGATGATGATGACCCTTTCCAGAACCAAATAGCGGGAAGGGACATGGTACAACTAAAAAATAATATCATCTCAAAGGGGTTAGTTCTGTTGGAAAATATTTTTGACAAAAACTATGTGGCTAGAAATCCCAAGATCACTACAAATGACGAGGATGTAGAAGATTGCAACATCGGTACTGAGGAGTAACCAAAAATAATCAAATTGTCAAAAACACTAAGTCCAGAGGTCAAGAAAGACTACATCAATCTCATGAAGGATTTCCCTGATGTTTTCTCTTGGAGTTACTTGAAGGTGTACGACACTAAAGTGATTCAACTTGTCATCCCTCTCAAAGAAGACCAGAGGCCTTTCAAACAAAATCTACGATGGATAAATCCCTTGCTGCTTCCGCTAATCGAAAAGGAGGTAAAGAACCTATTCAAAGCTAAAATTACCATTTCTTTAAGGTTTTCTAAGTGGGTGGCCAACTTAGTACTTGTTAGAAAAAAGAACGACGAAATAAGATTGTGTGTGTATTTTCAAAACTTAAACAAAGTGTCCCTCAAGGACCACTACCCACTCCCTAAAATGGACTATATTATGAAAAAGGTAGTAGGGTCCCAGAAGATGTCCATGCTGGACAGTTTTTCAGGTTATAATAAGATCATGTTCCACCCAGATGACAGGGAAAAGACGACTTTTACGACACCATGGGGGAAATTCATGTATGCCAAGATGCCTTTCGTCCTGATGAACGCCAGATCCACCTTCTAGAGGGAAATCGACATAGCATTTGCTGATGAAAGGGAAAATTTTATTGTGATCTATCTGGATGACATCACAATATATTTTGACTCCAATGAACAACACCTCAGGCATCTGAAGAAAGTTTTCCAGAAGTGCAGGAAATTCGACATATCATTAAATCCAAAAAAATCGCATTTCAAGATGTAAGAAGGGAAGTTGTTGGGGCACATCATCTCGAAGGAGGGTATCAATATATACCCCAACAAGGTCGAAGGGATCCTAAAAATTGACACTCTGTGTAGTAAGAAGGAAGTACAATCCTTCCTGGGAAAAGTGAATTTCTTGAGAAGGTTCATTCTGAACCTAGTGGAAATTATAAAACATATCACTTGCACGCTCAGAAAGGGGAACGAGATCAAGTGGAACTCGGAGGCTAGGAAATCATTTGAATATATCAAAGTAGTGCTGACTAAATTTCCCGTGCTGGCCAGTCCAGACTTAACAAAGGACTTCATCTTGTTTTCATTCACCTCAGAACATACGATTGTTGGCGTGCTGTTACACAAAGACGATAAAAAATTTGAGAAACCTATAGCCTATTTCAGTAGAACGTTGAGGGATGCTCCACTAAGGTACGACATTATGAAGAAACAAGCATATGCCTTAGTGAAGGCCCTAAAGGAGTTCAGAATGTACATATTACACTCCCATGTTGTTGCTTACATGCCCAACATCTTAGTCAAGGATATCTTGACTCAGCTTGACCCAGAGGGAAGGAGAGGTAAGTGGATAGCGTCCATGCTAGAACACATCCTCGAAATCAAGCCCACGAAGATGATCAAGGGTTAGGGCCTTGCAAAGCTGATGGTGCGGTTGGACTTTGACACTTTGGAGCTCAACTTCATTGATGATTTGTCAGAAAATCCTCAGGAAGAAACAACTGCGTAGGTCTCTCAAGAGTTCATTTATTCACCATGGTATATAGACATCATCTATGTTCTGAGAAATCTGCAAGCCCCCCCCAACTTTAAGTAAAACCAAGGCCCAATTTATAAATCTCAAAGCTGTCAGGTTCTGCATCTTGGATAACTCACTGTACTGGAAAGATCTCAGAGGGATATTGCTGAGTTGTTTGCTAGAGAACGATGCAAAACGAGCCACCGAGGAATTTCACAAAGGCAATTGCGAAGGACACCACTATTGGAAAACCACTGGGTAAAAAATCCCGAGAGAAAGTTACTATTGGGCTACCATATTCACAGACGTATACAAAGAAGTGTCTGGTTGCCACGGGTGTCAAATTTTCAACGAAAGAAGAAAGTTGTAGCGCCTGCCACTAAAGCCAATCTCGGTCGAAGCACCTTTCATGCAGTGGGGCTTGGATTTTATAGGGGAAATAAATACACCATCCTTGGTGCAACACAAATGGATACTCACAACCACATATTACTTCATGAAATGGATAGAAGAAATCCCCATGAAGCAGACTACTGATGCAATCATCATCCAATTTTTGGATACAAACATCAGGATTACAATATGACCCTGGGACATTCTACATTGTACTACCCATAAGGAAACGGGTTAGCATAATCATCAAATAAAATCCTGACCAAGATCATCAAAAGACTCATGCAAGACAACAAGAAGGCCTGGCACAACAAGATTATTTATGCGATGTGGGCGGACCGGGTTACCACCAAGAAGTCCATCTCAACGTCGCCATTTCATATTGTATGTGGCACAGACACAATTTTCCCTACCTCACCGGGGTTTCCCATCAGAAAGTTGTTGCAAGAGTAGGAGGTCGAGCTAGATGACACGCAAAGGAGAATAAATCAGCTAATCCACACACAACAAATGAGAGAACAGGTGTACAATCGATCACAACTCCACTAGGAGAGGATGAAGAAAAAATTTGACAAGCGCTCTAAGCAATAGGAGTTTTGGTTGGGTGATTTGGTGTTGAAATGGGACTCGAGGAATGAGGATAAAGGAAAGTATGAAAAATTCGATAATCTTTGGATGGGTCCATTGAAAATTGGTGCATATCGTAGAAATAATGCTTATTTTATGGAAGAACTAAATGGATAGTGCTTTGGTTGGGGGCCTGTAAATGACAGGTTTCTCAAACACTATCTGGTGAAATAAAATCTGTTTAAGTCACATGTCATTGTAAATAGTCGTTTTATTTTTTGTGTCAAGTCAGTCTGTCAGCAGAAAATTGAAGCTCGAAGTGAAGGCCCTAAGTTTATGCTGAATCTTTTAGAAATTGCATCGATAGGTTTAGGTTCCATTTTTATTTTTTATTTTTTAATTTTCAGTGTCTGAAATATGAATAAGGCCCGATGGTCAGGAACTTGGTCTATTTTTCTTTGCTACCTCGCTGGGAGGATAACATCCCTATTGGAGCCAACTGTTAGCGCCGCCATTTTTGTCTTCAATTAGAGTTGGTTTTAGTCGAGTTATGACCCGTGTGTCAAAGCATGTGAGGTCAGGTACGTAACAACAAAGGGGTCGAAGTCAGCAGGTGGCCGGTTGGACCTTAGAGTCGGGAAGGGATGTCATAGTCCAAACATGCGTAAATAGTACGAGTCTATTCCCAAAGAGTTTCTACGTGCCCCAGGTCTAGGAAAGTTTTTAATAGAAGTTGCATTGGCAAGTGCAGTAACCATTATCGACTCATTATGAAGGCTGGAAGAATGAAACATCGTGATGTTCGTATCATGTATGTTCTGCAGCCCTTATCAGCTGTACTTTACATGCGCGGATATGCTATGGAAAATCTGCAGTCCGGTTCAAAACATCCATTCGCCATGAATTCAGTGTTCCTTGGCATGTTTTCTCCTCCCGCCTTCTCTGTTATAAATTTCAAATGATCTGAACGCATTCTATTCGCAAATCATTTTTATGCATTGTTTGTAATCTTTTCTCGCAAGCCCAGGTTGATCGAATTTCCTCCTTGGGCCTTTGCCAGATCCACTGTGTGCAAGAAAAATACGGGTTGCACCATGGAAACCTCCCAAAATGTAAGAAAGGGCATGCGAAGTGGCAGAAGTGCCAGGCCCAAGACCCAAAGAGACTGGGATTCATTCTCATTCACAACATGCACCCCCAAGGATCCAAAGGGAGTTTTACCTCTGCTCACGGAAGTGATGATATCACACTATGCAAAGCTTGGAGTGGAAGAAACTGTGCAGGAAGGAAATAAATTAGAAGCCATGTATTCCCAACAACAGATACCCTGGAGAAGGGGCAGGCCAAGGAAGAACAAGGAAGCTGGGGAAACCCAAGTCCCAAACAAGTCGCACGCAAAATCGGCCGCCAAAGAATTACTTATGCACACTATTCAAATGGATCTTGTCAAAGGCACAAGCCAAGGAAGTGGGAACAGAACAAGGAGGACAGATGCCGCAGACACTAATGTTTGAGATCGATCTCAGCAGCTGAAGCAGGTGCAACTCCCTGTCGCCGAAATTTACTAGGAAAATAAGGAACTGAGACAACAATTAGCGGAAAATACCCTTGAAGTGTCAACATCGCAAGGTCGCGAAGGAAACGTGACGTGGCACAAGAGACAACTCAGAGAGGCGCATGATACAATCGTACATCTGCGTGAAAGACAGAGGCTGTCAGAAGAAAGGAATGTGAAGAATTTCAAAGAATGTGAAGAGGTCGAGGAGAAAGTCCGCGCAGATCTTGCCAGCGCACAGAAGAAACATGATTGACTGAGTTCATTCTCGTATCATCAAACAGAATGCAGATATTGACAGTTTTGAAGGAGGCATCCCCCTTAGATGGTTTTGTCATTTTGGTAACAGTCACGACAGTCAACAACCACTCGCCGCGCACACACCCCAACAAATCAGTGTGTGGTAGAAATCAAGGCCGTTACAGTAGATGGCGGGAGCATGTCAGAATACTTGATCATTCGAGTATCTCGTCGAAGGAAGGATTTGATACATCACTCTCCCCATGACGATACCTCGTTGATAACCAAATTCCCATGGAAGAATACGACCAGTCATGATGCGACCAGATGCAGTTGTTTTCTATTTTTGGAAAGGCGTCATGTGAAGAGTCATTTAGCATAGAAAAATCAGTTTCCTAAATTCTAGGGACAGTAGCTAGCGAGCAGGGAAGCCCAAGCGACGCCATTGCCTATATATTTCTATATTTTCAATGTAAGCCAGGTTGGTTGGAAAAAAATAGTATAGACAATGACTATTGAATGTAGTTTGAGTTTGATCGAAATTTAATGCAAAAGTCCTGAAGCTTTGATGAAAAGATTCTAATTGTAGCAGTCTGATGTATTGTTTCCTTTATTTTCATATGTACTTCCTATGTTATTTATTCATATATATTTATGTATGAATAGGAATGTAATTTCGAACCTGGATTCGCTGCGCAACACACTGGGATTCATTGCACAATTCCCTGGGATTCACGCCATTCAGAAAAACTATTTTCCTCTAAGTTAACTATGAATTCATCCTCAAAGGTGCTCTGAGTTACTTCATGTGTTTTTCTCCCCGCCACACACAACGATTTTAAACTGAAGATTTTTTTTCGCTTAGCCTTTATCCTCTCAAGTTCAGTCACCGAGTCATTTGTTTCTATCATTTTTCTTAAAACAACTCCATAGTCCAAGGTCTTACTCTCTTGCGCCAATATAACCAGAAATTTATTATTCAAAGGTGTTGAATCTAGCCAATAGCTTAAAGCCATATCCTGTATCAAGATGAAGTCTCCCGAGAGAGCCCTCTCCAGGTCCGAAAGGCTAGTTTCGGGTCTCAAAGTTGGTTTGTAGGTTGCTTCTGTCATTCGTTTCTCAGCCAAATGAAGTTTATAGAGTGCTAACAACACCCATGAATGAGACACTACAACCCCTTGTATTTCATGAACCCCATGCCCATTGAGTCTTGACCCTAACCACTTCACCCACTTTACATGGATTAGAGAGGGATCTCTTGGAAACTCTCGTTGACCTAGGGCAAGATCTACCCAATAGGACACCTCATCAACCCTCCCATATTCAATCTTGGCAAGTCACATAATGTCTTTGGGCACTTAATTATTTGATAGGGTAATCTTTGATGCACATGCTTAGGTGGCTCATTTATTGATTTGATTTACTTATCATGATGCTATGACTTGAGATCCTTGTAGGGCATGCTTACTTGTCTTTGCAGGACCTAGTTAGTGGACATTTTTGGAAGAACAAGCCTAGATTGGGATTCCTTGGAGCTGCAAGCCCACAGGTTGGATGCCATGGGTCCACATGCCGGATCACAGAGACAATTTTTTGGAGACCTTGAAGGTGATGTGGAAGACCTAGCCCAACCCTCACATGCCAAACGATTTTCCTAGGAGAGGAAAAATGTCACCTTTTTAGGCTTGACATCATCCTTGGGGGCTAGGGTTTGGTGGTGAGACATGGACGAGTGGGCGTCTTGGTGAAAGAAGGCTTTGATCATTAATAAGAGGATGTGGATTGATGACAAGTCGGATTTGGAGGCCTAACCATGCTACTACAACTCCAACAACTTGGTCAAAGAGAAAAAACGTCCCATATAAGGGAGACAACACCTTCATTTTAGGGTTTTCTTTGTACAAAATTGAAATTAAAGTGAATTGTTTAATATTACTTTGTAAAAAGGGGAAATATTAGGGTTGTTGACCCATAGTCTTGTGTTTTACCCTATGTTATGTGGACAAACTATCTTAGTGACGTTTTTTATAAATAAGAGATCATAAGATCTCATTTGAACATAACTCTCCCTCTTATGAGAAGTAATTGGACTAAATTTTTCGCTACACTTGGAATTCTTCTTGTCTCTTGTGCTATGGAATGGTTTCTTTGGTTATGGTTATGATGATGATGCACTATCTCTTGGAGGTCACTTCTAGCTTGTTGTGGTGGTTTACATTGGCATGTTAAATACTTTTCTTGGATTGTCATGGTTCTTTCCTTTGTTATTATCATTGGTAATTCAAGTTAAGGTTGTTTTGTCTAAGACTATATAGGGAGTATAAGGATATACACCCCTATCCTATTTTACACCATAATTATCAAGCTTATAAAGTTATTTGCAAGGGTTTTGTTGAGGAAGTAAGAGGATTTACACCCCTTAATTTCAAACCCTAGCTAGGCTACTTACCTTGGGAAGTAAGAGGATTTACACCCCCAAGGGTCTAGTAGTCCCATCTCTTTCTTTAATACCCCATTAACCCATAACTAAAGGCACTAATCTTGCATTGGAGATATAAATTGCTGCATTGGTAAACATGGAAGTTTCAAGTATTGCTCTTCTCTCACTTGAGTTTTTTTCCCCTAGTCTTGAGCCACCTTGCCTCATTGAGGCGTCCCCTTTCAACCAAAATTTCTTTCTGCTGTAGTAAAACTAACCTATATCCATTAGGGTTTCTCTAACACTAGCCTACTAACCCTAAATAGCTCCTAAACTAACCCTAGACTAGCCCTAAAAGTCTTCCCTAACCTTATACTAACCTATGAGCACTTATTGAGCTAACTAGGAGCTGATTTGATTGGACAAGTTTTCTGCAATAAGTATTGGTTTGCTACAGCCATAAGGCTGGTAATTTCACTTCAGAAACCCTAACCTAAAGTCACTCATAACTTGTGTTTTCACCGTCAAAAGTTGCTAAGAATTTTCCAATTTATTCTAGTTGCTTCAATACAATTTTTGAGTGGTTTCTTTGCAAGTTTTAGTGGCTGAAGTCGCTGCTGTGACAATTTTTTTTCTACAGACATAAGGCTGCAAAACACTTCTGCATACATCTTTTATGACAACCATAATTCATTGTTAAAGTCTCATGCTATAGATCGTGAAATTCTCTAGTGTTTATCTACTTTGTTTCAAGCATATTTCATTGGAATTTTAGCAAATTGTTAGAAAATCTATTACTTGTTTCTTTGCTGATATATAGTGTTATTTGTTGCTGCAAATCAGGGACAACAAGCCTAGCTTTCTGATCCAACTAACATATTATACTGCATAATGGTTTTCCTTGTGTCTCGGGAAGGTATTAACTTCACAAAAATTCACCCAAGGATTTGGAAATATTAAAATCATTTAAGTCTCATCCTAATATTCCACTTTCCAGCTAGAACATTTACCTTTAGGGGCCTCATTCTTTCCATTTTCATTTCCTCCTTCCATTCCCCCTAGGGTCACCGTGATTTCCTCCCTGGAGTGACCTAGTCACCCTTGAAGTGCGAGACCTATATTGAGGTGACATTGGGTATAGTGTCTTTAAGTTGTCGCCACTTGGTGGTTGGGTTGGGCTTTTCCAACCTACAACTTGTGCGATAACATGTATAATACCTAGAAGGGTAGGATAGGAGTGGCAATGTTTTTTTGCGTGTGTATATATAGATATAACGATGGGTTAGATTGAGTGGTTGAGTTCTTTGATATTTGTGCAGGTCTCGAGGTTGATCCCCCACACTCACTACCTTTATTTCATGCCTTACTTGATATCCCTGCAAGGTCAAGCACTATAATTAGTGTCAACAAGTTTGCACTGACTACCATCCATGAAATGCGAAGAAGTACCTAAGAGCGTCCTTGAAAATTTTGATGATCAAAATACAAGACCCATATTAACCTCATATTTATTAAATGTTTAACTTAGTAGATGCAATAAATATTTATGAAGAACCAAAAACATATATAACTAGAAAGTGAAGAAATTGAAGACACCCTAAGGTACATTATTAACTCAAGCAAGTAATATTTTAAGTGCTTGGTGTGTTCATATATAGACTAGAATTCCACTATTATAAATTAGAATATAACTAAGAGTGTTGTTCACAATTATAATTTTTCTTCTTTACAATCTAAATTCCATTTTTTTTTACCTAAATGTAGATAATATTTTGGCAAAGAGATAGGAAAATCTCACGAATTTGTCTAAAGATGTTGAAAATGGTGTATTGTTGCTTAGGAAAAAAAAATGTTATTTTTCTTTCTAAAAAGGTTGTTTAAATATTGTTTAAAGGAAGATCATTATTTGTTTTCAAATACTAAAAAAATTGAATGATGAATTATGAAATTACATCACAAAAAACACAAGTACCATACACAATAATGAAAA
>SNQJ01S0108187.1:34808-46309 GCA_010110895.2 Picea sitchensis
CTTTTCAGCCTTACAAATGCACCTACTATTTTTATGAGGTTGATGTATCATGTGTTCATAAAATACCAAGACAAGTTTGACATAGTGTTCATTGATGACATTTTGATTTATTCCCAAAATGAAGAGGAACACAAAAAACATTTGCAAATAGTATTGCAGATTTTGAGAGAGCACAAGTTGTATGGAAAGTTGAGTATGTGTCATTTCTACCAAGAATATATTTAGTACTTGGGGTATGTAATATCAAAGGAAGGTTTGGAAGTTGATCCTAAAAATATTGAAGGTATTTCAGATTGGTGGATTCCTAAAAGGTTGTCTTATAGATTTTAAACCATAGGTAACATGTTTTATCAAATTCTATGCCATAGTTTTCTTACAGAAATTTGATCCATGATTTCACAACAATTTATACCATGGAGTGGTGATGTAACGATGAGATTCAAAACAAAATAACAATGATGATGATGATGATGCATCCGTGCCATAGAATTGTCATAATATCAAACAAACTACTTGATGGTACTTACTAGACTTGAAATTGAGCAACAAGATTTATATATTAAAATATATAGTTACTGAATAAATATATGAATTATGTTTAAAATGTATAATGTATATTAATTGTATTTATATAGGTGAAGGGAAACATTTTCAATGATTGGTTGTATTACAAATTGTAGGGAGGGAGATAGTGAATGGAGAAGTCAAATACACCGAGGAAACAAAGACACCTTCACAAATAGACATTGCCTCCATCCTAAGAAACTTATGGAAGTGATATCTAAGCAAGAATAATGAATTAGATCCCTCTTGTCATTGACAATCATAAGCATCCACCTTCACAAATCAACATTGTATTCACTCTAAGACCCTTGGAAGTGATCTTAAGGAACAATGACAAATCAACGCCCTTGACTTTTTGAAAATCATAAGCTATAACTAAACTACCATATTCCATGATGAAATATTTAGTTCATTCTAAAGAACATTTTTCCATGTCATTTTTCTTTGACTTTATTTGATTAAAACATATGAGAATGAATTGATCTTATTCTTCCATATCTTATTCGTTATTTGTTGTACTATTACTTCTATTTCTAATGATATTCACTATGTTAAAATATCTATTCCAACACCTAGACAAATTATTTCCTTATGCTCTCACGAAAATCTTGCAGAAAATAATATTTCTAAACATAGAATAAAATGCATTGATTAACAATTTAAATGCAAGGAATAAAAATACAATGGAAGTAAAATGCACCAATTTCCACACAAAAATTTCTTCCCTTCAAAGATAAAATTTTCATTAAATTACTCCAAGATTACAAGGGCTCCCGCACTGGGGAAATAACCCACTCAAAAAATAATCAAATTACAACAAAACCAGGTTTTTTTGGCCCTGCCAAAAACTCGCCTGAAGAAACCCTTTGTATGACTTTCCGAACTTAGATATGCCGCTTTATGACTTTCCCATGGTTGTACGACCCCATAAATTGTACAACCTTTGCCTCCCTACTGGATAGTACAACCTCCATGAATTTGTGGTTGCTGGGTTTTTCTTCCACTTGTTGTTACTGCTTGTTCTCTCCTCTATCAGACTGAGAAAAATTCCTTCTTTGCTCTCTTTTTGTCTCAACACACTGTGAGTCACACTGTTCTCTATGTATATCCCTTGTACCTTGACCTTCTTTTATAACTTTGAGTTGATGAACAAATCTTCCTAACACTAATCTCATGTTGAGATCAATGGCTGAGATTAAATCTCAATCTCACTTGAGATCAATGGTTGAAATTCATCTAAATTATTAGTTTAAAAATTATACTTTATTAGACTTTACATAACTCAAAATTAAAAGGCTCTTTACTTTAATAATTTACTTTAATAAAGTGAATTACGCACGCACGTTTGACACAAAAATTGTGCATAACTACAAACATAAAAACTACCTCTTAGCGAGGAAGGAACTTCTTGAAGAGCCACCTAAAACTGGCTTTCCCTCTGGTCTTGGTATTATGTCCCACGCATCATCCTTCACCATGGAATTCCTACAAACTTGCTAGTTTGTTGATTCCTCAAAACTAGAAGCCTCAGAATCAATGTTGAAAATCAATAACACAGTTTGGAAAATTCTTCGGAGGCTTTCTCTCCCTCAATGTACTCCTAGGAGCCTCAACATGCTCCCTCGTATCCCTCAATGTTTGCATGAACCATCGAGGTATCCTGATAGAACTAGAAGGGGTTGATCTCTCCTCCTCCTCACCTGAAGGTTGACTTCCTCCACTGGAATTTTCTAATGATATAGACTCAACCTTCAGAGCTTCCTTCTCCTTGTCCTCTATCACTGGTATGGTTTCATGTGACTTCTCGGATTCAAGGTGTTAGATAGTTGGCTTTGGTTGATGGACAATTGGTTTGGATTGTTGGTTGTCATTGATGTCAACCCTTGGAGAATGATATTGTAGATTGATGTCAACCCTTGGAGAGTGATATTGTAGATTGATGTTAACCCTTAGAGAAGTCTGGTAGTGAAGTATGGTAGCACAAAGGTATGGTTAAGGGACTCAATATTTTTTGAGGTATAAAGGTATGAATATCAATGTATTTGTAGGTAAGACTATTCTAGATGGATAATAACTTTCAGTCCATTTCTGGTGATATGTGGAACGTCATATAACTCCTCACAGTTAGAGAGTTATGGCCTTGTGAAGTTGGATAACCTTCATGAGTTTTCTAGAAGCCCCTAGAAGGTCAAAGAAGTCAAATTATTCTAGAAACTCCTAGAAGAAGTTGACTAGTCAAAGTGGGTGAAAATAGGTGTTAATCATGGGTTAAGTTGTTGCAGTAAGAAAATAATTAAAAATAAATTAGTTGCAACAATAAGTTATGAGTTTGGTAATTATGGTACAATAGTTGTGATGAGAAGATTGAATAGTCAAAGTGGTTGACCAAGAAATAAATTAAATAACAAAGTGGTTGCAACAAGAAGTTAGTTAATGGGAAAAAAGTTATGAATTGACTAATTATAGAAAAGTTAGTTGCAACAAGAAGTTGTGAGTAAAGAGAAATTATTTAAATAATAAAGTAATCAAAGTGGCTGCAAAGAGAAATTATTTACATAATAAAGTGGTTGCAACAAGAAGTGGTGAGTTTACTATTCATGGATAAGTCAAAGTGGTTGCAAAAGAAATTAATTAAATAATAAAGTTAGTTACAACTAGAAGTGAAGAGATTACTATTTGTGGATAAAGTGGTTGTAAGGGGACAAGTGGTTAGAAGTGGGTTAGCCCTAAAATAAGGAAGGTGGGTAAACTAAGTTAGAATATGACCCCTTGAGGAAGCTACTTGGAGAGTATAAATAAGAGAGAAAAGAACTCCCATTAGCACCTAACCTACTTATTGAATATCATTGAATATATATTTTGTGAAAGGTCTATTGCAGGTACATATTGATACATCAAGTTATGAAAATTAGAGGTATTAAAGGAGGGTTTATGGAGAAAGTTTCGGAGTTGCAGAATTACTAAAAAACCCTAGTTTTTGAGGTGTACGTGGGATGCAGTGGAAGAGGTCGCATACATACACGGGATGGCAGTATAGTAGTTCACGTACAGTTGGGAAAATACATGAAATATTGATTTGATGAGAGTGATAGGTTCTCAGATTCTAAACGAAAGTTCCCAAGAAGGTCTATAGTGATCAGGAACAACAAATCTATCTACAGGTTCAAAAGGTATGCCATATTCTTCTGTGTAGTTGGATATTGTTGTCTACATGTGACATGGTTATGGGAAATTGAGGATTTTCCCTAGAGAGGTTGTTGGTTGTATGGAACCTATGGTATGAGCTAGATCTACAGAAATGCAACACTGGTATGAATGATATTAATCATTAGTACATCTTGTTGGTTTGAGTATTGAGACATATCTTGCATCTCTTGGTACATGGTTGAGGGTTTTTGGTTGTGATGTGTTGGTGAAGTTATTGGTTAGTTTGAGGCTGCTTATCAGTGAGGGTTTGATGTCTAGTCCATGTGAGAGCTTATTACACATGATTATAATTGTATACACATATATGACACATGACTAGAGAGACATAGATGCACATGGTTTGAATGGTATTCTTGTGATATTGAGTACGAGATCTATGTTATCGGATCTGATCTATTGAGGGATATTCTTGGTACATGTTTAGAGGCACTTGCTAGTAGTGTTGGTGACACATGATTGGTACATGTTTCATGCATGGTTAGAGGCACTTGCTAGTAGTATTGTTGACACATGGTCTATGGATGATGTGGAATAGATATCTTGATATATTAGTAAAAGAACATCTTGGTCTTGGTGATGGTTATGAGGTATTGTGATGTGCATAGTTGATTCACTTGTGATGGTACATGTTATGTGAGTGATTGATGTACATGGTTGATAGTACATGTTGATTGGTATAGGTTGATTGGTACAGGTTGGGACATGTTGTAGGTTGATGTGACAGAGACAACAAAGGGTCTGAGTTTTAGAAAGGTAAAAACCCTAGCTTTCTGAAGGTGTACATAGGTTGTAGTATAGACATGTCACATACATACATAGGCTGCAGTATAGATAGGTCATGTACATATGCGAGCTGCAACATATACAGGTCACACACTTGTTGCTTTTTGTTGGTACAGGTTGATTACTNATAGGTTTATAGTGGTATATATCATAGTGACATTGTGGCAATGGTTTCATCATTTATTTGAAACTTACATTTTAGGGTGGTAGGACGGGAAAAGGAAAGGGGGTTGTAGCCTCCTTCCGGTTGGTGCTGGAGAACCGAGGAGTTGGAGCTTCCTTCGGGTTGGATCCTAAGAACTAGGTGGTTGTAGCCACCTTTCAGTCATATCCGTAGAACCCAAGGGGTTGTAGCCTCCTTTTGGTTGGAGCCAGAGAATTAGGGAGTTGGAGCTTCCTTTAGGTTGGAGCTTGAGAAACTAGGGGGTTGGAGCCTCCTTCCAGTTGTAGCTGGAGAATTGCAAGTTGGAGCTTCCTTGAATGTAATTCTTGATATATACGAAAATAATTTCGTATTTTTTTCCCGCATTGGGTTTCCACGTAAATATTGGTGTATTGTGTATTGTGTGGATGTGATTATTATTGTTCATTATGCTCTTATGGATGTTAATGTTTATGATGCAATAATATATTGATGATGAAATGATGAAAATTTTGAAATAAGTTAAAAAGAATATACATTGAGTTTAAACAGATTAATAAGTGGTATAAATTGCTCATTACTGATTTACTCCCCCCTCTGAGTAATCCAACAAAAGTTCCTCCTGGAACTTCACATCTCGACTTGCCATAGTCGTACGCTATGATGGAATTAAAACCCTATAAGCCTCCGAAATATCGATGTATCCCACAAACATACCCTTCATGTTGGAGGGATCCATCTTGGTCCTCTTCTCTTCTGGTACATATATATACACTGGACAACCAAAGATGTGTAAGTGGCTCACCTCTGGCTTCTCACCAGTGAATGCCTCCTATGGTGTCTTGTCCTCCAAGATTTTATGAGGACTTCTATTCTGGATGTAGAATGTTGTATTGCATGCTTATACCTAGATCTAAACAAATTTTCGTGAAAATGCACTTAGTCCTTCAAGAACCAATAAAACCCAACTGTTGGAATTCAAATCTAATAGATACATTGTTGTAAAACCCATATCTGAAATAGATCTGACTGCTGGTCACTCAGATCTAATAGATATGTTGCTTTAATCCCAGATCTATACTAGATTTGACTGTTTGTCACTAAGATCTAATAAAATTTTTATTGTAAACCCCATATATGCACTAGATCTTAGTGCTGGTCACTAAGATATAATATATTTGTTGTTGTAAACCCCATATCTCCACTATATATGACTACTAGTCACTCATATCTAATAGATCCGTTGTTGTAAACCCAATATATGCACTAGATCTGACTGTTGGTCACTTAGATGTAATAGATCTTATGTTGTAGCCCCAGATCTATACTAGATCTAACTGTTGGTCACTCATATATAATATATCTATTGTTGTAACTCCATATTTGTACTAGATCTGACCGTTGGTAGTTGGAAATATCAATAAGAGACTTTACTTTGATACCAGGCTAAAATATCTATTCCATCACCTAGATGATGAGTCGCCAAATTATCATTTTTTGACATCTTCTTTTCCTTATTTTAATCCCTTTCTGTTCACCCATGACCTCATATCAGTCCATTTTAGTGCTCATGTGTGGGATTTAGGCTTAAAGTGTTTCCAATTTCATTTCTTAGTACTTCATTGAATCATGATTAACATTAGGGGGAAGCCATGCATTTTGTCTTTTACTTTTGATGTAATGGATCATGTGTGGAAAAGTTGTTACATGATGTCTCTTTAAAGGTTCACATGCTAGGGATCCAAGAACCATAATCATCATATCTCCTTCTGCCACAAATCCAAGTTATTATTTATACTATGTGATAGTTCTCCTAGAACCATAAACTATAATTGTTGGGTTCTAATGATTCCAAACAATTGATACATAAATGGTGATGTTACCATGGAACACCTAGCCCATTCAACAATTCATGGGCATCAAACAATTACTTGGTTTGAAGAGTCATTGAAGATATTACTTGCTTCCCATCCTAAATTTCAGTGATTGGTTAAATTCTTGCAATCCATGGATCTAAAGTGGGCGAACAATAGTCAAGTAGCCAATTTGGGAATAGTTAAATTAAATATGCCATGAATTCAAATGATATAGTGGCTTGAGGAAGATATTAAAGGGTCCAAATCCATTTTTAATAGATGGAGGGCGAATTTCCACATGCACACATCTCCAAATTCATTTTTTCAAAGTTAATTATAGCTGACTCATAACTAATTCTTCCCTACCACTTGCATATCCCTTGCAACATGTTCTACATGGTACCAATAGGGTTTTGCACAATCAAGACAGGTTAAAGAGATACCAAATATTTAAGACCATACCAAGGGATCTATCAACTTGTTGGAGGAACAAAGAATCACCCACAACCAAAGGCATCTACACATTTAAACTAGGGCATTGCCATCACAATAATATGTGCCTATTCTTTCTTGGAGCGATAAACAAATATGCTATAATATAACAACTTACAACTGGACCATTAAATTGATCATCATTTGCGCAAATGGAGCCCTCCTTATTTTAAACAGTGACAAGAAGCTATCAAGGGGGTGGTATGGGAGATTTGGTTAATGTTAGCCTTATAAAACTAATTCCTAAAGTTGTGAAAAGGAATTTGGTGGGTAGGTAGTGCAAATCACCATGTTGAATGTCTACTATCAAATTCTGTCAAAATCCCTTCCTAGGAGAATCTAGTTGTTGGTGGTCAGGATAGTTTGTAAGGAGAATATGGATTTCATTAAGCCCAAGTTTCTACGGGATAATCTTATGATTTATTGGGAAGGCCTTAAGTGGGATCAAGAGACTGGGAAAAAGGCACTCCCGTTCAAAATTTATTTTGATAAAGGTTATGATAGAATTGAATGGGACTTCATCCTCAACATGTTGGATTGGATTAGATTTCTCTATGTATCATATGGCAACTCTCTTTTCTAAAACCTCTACAAGAGTAAGTATGAATGGTGTGCTATCAGATTCTATCACATTGCAACGTTCCATCTGACAGGGGTGCATGTTGGCGTCGTATCTCTATGTGATTACATTTGATGCTCTTGGTTACCTGTTTGAGGCAACAATATTGCAAGGATAAATAAGAGATATCTACTTACTATATGGTAACCAACTCCTTAATGTCCACTTTTCATGTGACTTGGCTCTAACACCTAAGTTGACTCTATTAGCACTCAGTAATTTCTTTGGGTTGTATCAAAGAAAGCCCCGAGGTAACTGTTTCAACCAACTTTAGATTGTATTCTGACCTATACAACCAGAGAGGGCTCTCTCATATGTCTAATGACTGGTAATAACTCAAATATTTCATCAATAAATGCACATAGGTCAAATTTTGTAGTAGGACAGGTTTATTTTTGTTTTAAAAGGGATGATAGGACAAGCAAGAGAGAAAGTACCATTGGGCAATGAAGTCAATTTAAGAAAGCGATAAAAACAAATGACTCAGTAACTGAACTCGAGACGATAAAGGCTAAATGAGCAACAATCTTTCAGTTTTAAAATCATTGAATGTAGCGAGAGAAAAACACATGAAGCAACTCGGAGCACCGATGGGGATGAATTCAGAGTTCGCTTAGAAGAAACACATTTTTTCTAACTAGAGCGAATCTAGAGCACTGCGCGGTGAATTCTATATTTGAAATCACGTTTTGATTCAGATAGAGAATACAGATGTGAATATAAAGAACACAGGAAATCACATACACAAATAAATAATACAATACATCAAAATCCTACAATTAGAATCTTTTCATCAAAACTTCATGACCATTGCATTAAGTTTCAATCAGATCAAAAACTACATTCAATAGTCACTGTCTACTCTGTTTTGCCAACCAACCCTGTTTACATGAAACTGATCCCCATATATGGAAAACTAATGTCAACCTTGGCTGCTGGGGTCTAACTACTCCCTCCTAGAATCGTGGATCCGATTTCTTTGAAAGAGAACAATAACTTCAACGGATTTACTAAAAATAGAAAACTCGACTTTGCCAAACCATAATCATAACCAAAATATTATTCACAATCATTGATCATGATCAAAATTTGACCATATGGTTGTGATAAGTCATCATGTGCATTGTTGGACACTCTGTCACCCCTGCACAACAAGTCTTCTATGCAACAATAACCTACAACAAAAAATGCAGCGGATTGCGCAACAAAATGGGAAAATAGGCGTTAACGATGACATCATATATCACTAATAAAAAACTATTTTTATAAACTGAGAGAGGTATTTGTAGTTAACCTCCTTATAAAGAAAAAAATCTCTTGGTTTCTTGAAATTCATCTCCATATGGCCGGAATACGTGTCTCAAAAACATGTCTCGGACATGAAATCATGAAAAATGAAAAATAGGGATCAAAGATTCCTTCGAATCTCCCACAATTTGAAATTCTTTTCAAATATGAGAGAGGTTTTTATTACTTGGTTTGTTCTCAACAAAAAAACCTCAAGGATTTACAAAATTCCTCTCCAGTTGGTCATAAAGTGATCTTGAAGTTGACCACTAAACTAGTCATTTGTGCAACGCGACCTATAGCCTGTGCGCAAGAAAATTGTCTACGCGAAAGCATCCATCGCGTGATGAAATCCAATACGTGAAAACATCCACTGCATGACAACATCCACTGCGCAACAACATACTATGCGCGAAAACATCCATTGCATGAAAAAATCCACTGCACGACCATCCTCTATGGGACAATATCCTATGCACAACAACATCCATTGTGCGACGACATCCACTGCACGATGAAATCTAATGCACGACGAAATCCACTGTGTGATGAAATACATTGTGCGACAACATTCTTTGCGCGAAAGGATCCACTGCATGACGAAAGCCATTGCGCGACAACATCCTATGCATGCCAACATCCTTTACCCAGTGAAGTGCTCTGCACAACGCGTAGCAAATTTTGCAGCACACAGTTGCAAATGGAAATGGAACAAATAAATGATAAGATTCCTTTTGAAACTGACCATTGGATATGTTATATGATGCCAAGCATAAAAACAATATGGGTGCTAACATGCATGAGTTTGAAAATTGTTAACAAACCTCTAACCTTAGCTATGAAAATCATGGTTCTAATAGACTCAACATTCTGTGGAGGGAACAATTTGAGGTTTGGATACTTTTGCAGACGATGTTGGGGTAGTGATTAGCGAGGAGAAAATATAGGTTTTCCTTACTGGGTAGGAGGATACCCCACATTGGTTGAATCAGAACTGTAAGTGCATCAAACCTGGGTGATCATTCAATATCTGGGCATCCCCTTTGGCGTACATGTTTATCTTGCAAATCAATGGAGGTGGATCATGGGAAAAATTGAAAAGAAGATTCTTTTTATTTTAATTTATACATAGTTACTTTGTAGTTGTTTATCCTTCCTCATGGTGTAGTAGTGAAAATAGATCCATATCTTGGTGCAGAAAATCCATACCTAAGGATGAAAACACAACATTGATTATTGATGGAGCTAGGTACAACACCCGTTGCATTGGGAGGTGAGTTTTTGTTATGGAGGGGTGAGTTAGGAGAGTGCATGCATGTGCTAGTCTCTAGTTCAGACTTAGTATTGAACATGGAATCAAATCACATTCACTAAAATCCTCCAGATCCGTGTATGGAATTGGTTGTTTCCTATGAGAGGGAGTTGTCGGAGGGTTTCAATATGTGTGATGCTCAAGCTTCAACAAGTGAAGCAAATCCATACATATCCCGATCAAGAAAATAGACTAAATGAGATCAAAAGATGGATGTCTACACATCTGATCTAAATAGTAGGGCTTGAGACATGTATTGTATTTGATCAAGTGGGGAGAAATTGAGCACTTTCTCAAGAGATCAACTTTGAGTCTAGAGGTCTTGTTAGAGCATTAGGGTTGGAGAAGGTAAATCCCTATAGTATCTAGAGAGATCATTAGAAAAATCATATAATAAAAAACAAAGTGAAGAGATCTTAGATAGAGCCCAACCTCTCGATCAACAAGTTTCAACTCTAATCTCAATCAGAGGGGTTAGGTCTTGAGTAAACATTCTAGCAAGAGACACATTGAATATTTCTCAGATCAATCTTAGTGATTTTTTGATTGGATTATGATCATCAAGAGAGATCACAATGAAAGAAATTAGAAGAGGGAGAGATCTATCACCAATTAGAATTTGAATTAGTTCCTATAGGTGAAACTCAAGTCCTAGTCCTATAAATCTTTGAACGAACGTAGAGTAACATGGAGTAACTACTTTGAAGGGTAAGTATAATTATTATATACCCATGAGAGATATTACCTTGAAATGTTTCACGTGTTATCCCTTACCTCCAAAGAACCTTACCTGAGATGACCTTACCCGCCCTTATAATAACTGATGTGAGGAAGGGTTGAGCAGGAACTCACCAACTAGATTGTTAGTTTTCTAATGATCTTAATCCAGAAAACCTTGCTATTGGTTGTTCTATCTCTCTCAATTTGGAATCACCTCCCTCTTGGAGTTCACACCCACTTATCTCTCTTAATTTGAAATCACCTACCTCACACCCACTTTCTTCTTGGATTTCACACACCCTTGTCTCTCGGAGTTTAGATACACCTACCTTTCTTAATTAGACCCACTTCCTTCTCGGAGTTCACACACACTTCACTCTCAAAATTATACCCTCTACCACCTTTCCTCTCTAGTCTTAAAAGAAACCTTGAGACTCTTACCCCAGTAGACCCTTAATTGGTTCGATGATAATCCATTCCTCACCCTTATGGGTGAACAATAAATAACCTATTTTCTCT
>SNQJ01S0108189.1:0-10006 GCA_010110895.2 Picea sitchensis
TTTAATGTATTCAATTTCCCCCATGGCTCCCCAAATCACTGTGTTGGAACATGCTTTCAACTTCTCATTGCTCGATGTTACCAACGAGACAGTCTCTCGCTTGTCCAAACTCACCTTTGATGGTGAAGGCAATATATCTGCTACAGACCACCTTAACAAGTTTTGGTGCAAATGCATCAAACATGACATCTCAGATTTAGGAGTTTTATGCAGACTGTTCGCTTTTACTTTTAGTTGCCGGATCAAACATTGGTTTGAATCCTTTCCAACGTGTCACATTTTTGATTGGTTTCAATTTGTAGATGAGTTTCTAGATTCTTTCGAAATTTATGATTTCGATCAATTGTGTGAAGAATTTCATACTTCGCTAATCAACGATGATTCATCTTCAGAATACTTTTTGACAAGAGTCTATCATATCCTCTGTAAATTTAATCTCGATGACATGTCATTGGCATTAAATATCTTCTATGATGCTTCCATCCCTTCCATCCAGTCATGTTCAATCGCGAATGAAGAACCAATTGCAAATCCTACTGCTCAACTGCAAGAACAATCTTCTTCGCAAGAAGAGAAAAATTCTTCTGATAATGTTGAACAAGCCAGGGAGGTAGAATCTATTAATCAGGCTCTTATTGACAACCAAATTGGTTTTTCCTTTGAATCATTGTATTTTCAGTCTAAGACTAGTATGGAAGATGATTCTTGGTTTTCCTTTGAATCATTGTATTTTTGGTGTAAGACTAGTATGGAAGATGATTCGGGGTTGCCTAAGGTGAATAATTCCTCATTCTTGTAACTCATGCTCTAATCAACATTTGAAATCAACCATTGAAGAACACTTAAGTGATGAAAATCATCTTGAATGTTCTAGTAATCCTATGAAACTGATTAGAGAAAAAAGATATGCAACTAGAAGAATAAACCTTAAACCCTCGATCCTCAAAATGCACTTTGTCTCACAGGAAAGACTAGATACTGTCACATAAATTTTGAATTATCTATTGCACAAAAGGAAAATCCAGATGAACATATTATTATGTTGAAAAAATTCACACCAAAAACAGAGTGAGAGTTTTAAAGAGAGAAGAGAATTGTTCTTGAGAATACCATTGTTGAGAATCATAGTTCAAGAGATTCTTCATGCTTATTTCTCGGATTCCTTTTATTTTTATATCCCTGACTCATTCCTAGACTTGGACTTACCATCTCTACCTACAACATCCTACTCTCTTTCCACCACAATCATATCCTTTCGAGGCGCTAAATTTGGTGAAATTAATTCTGAGCATAACATTGATAAACCGGATTTGACGCTATTCACTTTCTCATCACTCACATGGGAAAAAGGACAAGGCCATAGATGATTTTCTACAATTTATTGTTGAAAAAGACAATGCATTATATTTCATGGAGATCAAACATTCTACATTTCATACTCGTTCTTTCTTAGCCTCAATCTTAATGTTTATGCTTCACATTTGAAATGATCAACTTCATCGAAGGAAACATCTCAAACCAATGATCCAATTGATTGCAATCTAATCCTCCTATGACGAAGCTTCCCATTGATACATTTGTTTCATCAAAGTCACGGTTTGCATCCTCATTTTTGTGACAGGATATTAGAATGGATTGAATATTCATATATACCAAATTTCCATAATAAAGATAAATTTGTTCTTACTCTGTTTCTACCTAAATATCTAGAAGTATGATATTTCTTTTAGATCCCATGTGAAGAAATTAATGAACATTCAGAGAATTGTCAGGAGGATGGAGCATTTTAGCCTTGGCTGATGGTTATTCCATTTCCTCATAACTCGACAAGTTTTTCAAATTCATTTATACGCCATGCCATTGAGTGACCCTTTATCACGACAAGATTGCACAATGGTCGGAGGATTCGTACAACAAAAATATCCAAGGGAATGGTAAGATCATGTTTACTTTGTTTTTAGATGATGATTATAAAGGTAAGCGTGATATGTTTCTTTTATTTGTTGATATATTACCATTCTTATTAGTGGTAATGCTTGATTTGCTCGCTAGAGGGATTAGAGTTACTTCGATGGCTGCGATTGGAAAAATGACTTCACGTAGTATTCTAATTTGTTTAATAGTTAGGTAGGTTTATGAATAGGTTTTCTTTCGGGCTTATTTCTCACTATTTCTTTTGTAATAATGCAATTATGAAAACAAGTGGGCTTTAATGGGCGAGAACCATAATAATGATCGCTGTCGTGGTGTCCCTTGATCCTTTTTCTCTTTACTTGTAGTTGAACGTTTATTTTAAAAAACGCAGCATCATCATGAAAATATTAAACGGAAAGTAGAGAGATAAATAAATCTGAATCAACCCTAACCTAAGGTACCACAAGTAGGGGACTGATTTCCCATCAACAGATTTTCCTACTTTCTTTCCGGCCCCAAGGATTTGTTGTAATGAGGTTTCGTGATGCACCTTCCTGCATATTTTTTTTTCTTTGGATTTCTTTGCTTTCAAATCTTTTTTCACTGGTGTGTTTTGTTTCTTTATGCTTACCAGTTTTTTCTTTGGAAATACACATACCGCATTATGAACTGTTTAGACAAAGAAAAACAGAAAATTCTTCCTTTGAAATGACTGTTGAAAATTTGTATAAACATCTACCGTGGATACGCTCAAATTTACTCACATGTTGAGAAAAGACTGCTGTTTGAAAGAAGTTTATTTATCAACCTGTAAGCAAAGCTTAATGATCATCCATTATCTTCTTTACATTGTCCCTACTTAAGGGAATACCTCTAAGATGTCTCCCTCGCTGGTCAGCTTTGTAAAACAAACCATCTTTGAATCTTAATGAAGGACAGCTTTAAAAAAAAATTATTTCAAGAAAAAAAAAAAAAAAAAAAAAAAAAAAAAAAAAAAAAAAAAAAAAAATGTTTAAAAAAACAAAAACAAATAAATCATTAAAGAGTTGTAGGAAGTGCTTGTAAACCCGCTTCTGATACCGGAATTAAAGTTCCATGAAGCAAAGATGTAAATTCATGCATGACGCTTCAAGACAACTTCACCGGCATCGAATAGGCCCGCTTCCGGCAAAGGAAGCAATGTTGGGTATACCAAAATTTTGTAAATATGAAACCCCTTTGACCTTAAATGTCCTTTTATTCGACTGAACTTCTTAGCGTGGATACGTATATCGGGTGGGTTAAATGGCAACCCCGTTGAGGCTATGGACGCATGCTAGAAGCAGTGGCTCAAGCATTGGTATTGAGATTTATCTTTTATATCATGACTCGCTTGTCTTAGGACTGTTATCGGGCTTTCATCCTGTTTAAAATACCTTGAATATTTGATTGATGATGACGCTTAAACAATTTTCCTCGTTGTTTTCGCTAGAATTATTCTCAATATCATAATCTGAATTTGTTCTTTGGGCGATAATTGCTTCTACTAGTGTGTCACCATTGTTGGCAGCCATTTCGCACATTTTTTATCTTTCCTTACAAGCTGCCTACACAAGGGTTTGAACCCTCAATACTGCTTGCAATTTTATAAAAACAAAACTAAACTATTATATTCGGCATTACTTGCACACTGCTTTTATGTTTTCATTTTCACCACTGCAGTTGAAAACCTTGAGTTGGAAGTCATGTTGATGGTGTTAAAATTGTCTTTGGATTGTTACAAATACTATTGTTCATGTGGTCATTTCACCCCTAACTCAATAATGGTCATACAATTGGTCAAAGCATTACCAAACCTTACTCACTTTCTTTGTTAATATGACTTCATTCTATAAGTTTGTGATGCAATGGTATTATGGTGATTGTGATTGAGTCCTTGATACAATGGTGGTATGATATTCTATTGTCTTTGATCAAATTCCTTGGTGCAATGTTTTCATGAGAACATACACATTGTGATTAAACCCATGGTTAAATGGTCGATGTAGTGGTTTCTATGAATACATCAAACACTTTGTTGATTTAATATATGGACCGATTGTTGAACACTATGGTTTTCAAGTGGATAATTGATATTTCATTTGGTTAAAATCTTTGCTTATGGAATTTTGTGGCTTTCGGGAGTATGTGAATAGTCCATTTGATAATTAGTTTACAATGTTTTGATTGTGATTTGAGTTAAACTCTTTACCAAGGTGTTGTCAATTGTACAACTGATATGATAGCTATGCATGGTCTCAAACTATTACACCACCCTCACACACTTAGGCATTGCACAGCCCTTGTATTGGCCACCTCTGCTTGGGAAAAACCAAATGAAAGCATTCGTAACTCGCTCCTACCCTATCAAACCCTCACCATTTATCTTTTGTAGTCCTGTGGTGTTTCTCCCCACCCTCAGAGGGAGGAATTTAACTCTTTGGTGTCTGTGACTATGATTTCATAATGCTAGAGGAGACTGCTTAGGCTAACCATGTAATTGCCTCCCAGAGACATGTTTTTGCGGGATGATTTCCCCGTAAAACGGTTTTGAATCTATCAAACCCCTTGAAACCCTTAACCAAATTATCCCCTTTTACCTTCAACGAAATGCATTTCCCCAAAAATTTTTGTTAGATAATCCAAAATACATTTATTATAGTTTATAAAGTTAGATCAAAAAGATTTCATTAATTTAGAATATTAAATTAATAATCTAGAATATTTAATAAATAAATGTAGATTTTGTGTTACTTTTATTGTTGTAAAATATATGACTCTAAAGAGGTGTTGTATCTTAGTGGGCTCCAAATTAGGAGATTTGTTTTAAGATCGTTAAGATAGCATTTATCGTAAATGGACAATTTGCTTCTATTTAATAAAGTGATCCATATCTTGAGTTTGTTAGAACATTTAGCTTATATATGGCCTCTTTTGCAAGAGTATTGCCCGGTTACCATTAACGGTTGATTTTACCAGACATTAACTGAAAATACAGCCACTGATATCGAGCGATAATTGATTTTAATTGATCGGCCTTTGATGGATTTGCCCAGATAGCTAATTAGTTCTGATGCGATTTTTGCTTCAAAAACGAAATTTGATTAATGATGTGCATCGGTACTTGTTGATGATCGATTCGAGCGTTTAGTTTTGCTTCGTCATTCCATCTATCGAACATTTCTATAATATGCTGGGCCAAGCTCCTCATTTCTTGTTGGGTAAAGCGGGAAACCCTCGGGTGGTAAAGAAACTCTCGCTTGAAGCCTTAATCATATTTACAAAAAGCTGTGCACAATAGTGTATATACTCTGTACTGTCCCGTACAATCCCACAACTCTACTAACTTTGATCACAAAGCACGCTTCTACACCTGTCTCAATGTCTAAAATCCATGGAACCACATCACTATCTGCAAATGTTGGCTAAGTCGAAAATCCAATTCTGCAAAATTAAATCTCTGCATTATTTTGCAAACAATAAACCTCGTGAATATACTCTTGGAGATTCGAAAGCTTTCTCTTCGCAGCTACCTTCATGCTCGCTGTCTGATCCATTTTTCAACAAGAAAAATTTGATTTCAAAGCTGTAATGTTCCAGATTTCAACAAGAAAAAATTAGCACGCCATAACAGAGTATAAACTCATATATGCGCGATAAGAAAATCTGTTATGATTCATGGAAAATGGTAAATGATATCTGCACGATTGGGTTAATTTTTGTTGATCAGACTTCGTACATATATTCTCCAGTTTGCATGCACAAACCCTGTACTCCAGCAAGGTGAATCACAATACTTTTGGAATGATGAACCTATACATATTCTCCTGTGATCAAATCTGATACGCGTTTACAAATCCGTGTGAAGCTGGTGCGAGATCCGTGTAACAAGATCCATGCTAGATCTGTGTGAAGCTGGAGATTTGTGTTGATTAATTCACCGCGGGCAAATTAATCAACTCGGCCGGAGGAAACTAATCAATTAATCAATTAATTCTATGCCCATTGATTGTTGATAGTGCGCAAACTGTAAAAGATCTACACAGGAATGAGAGGGTTATTGGGTATAAATTGAATTACTGGTGCAAATATTTTGGCGTTTGTTTCAACAAATAAATAGAGATACAGATCAACCATTTCTATCAGCCATTTTTTATATTGTGCAAATACAATCAGATCGCCAAAAGGAGTCTCTTTGTCAATTATAATTGCCATTATCTTGATGTACGTGGCAGATTTTGATAGGATAGTTGAAAGTGTTCTTTCGTAAAGGACATGCTATGACTATCTTATTATCTTATCAAGTGATTTTTTGTAACTCAAAGTCCTTTTACTTTGAGGGGGAATGCACCAAGCGACTTTGTAAAAAGTGTAAAATTTTGAAAGTTCCTTGAATTTTGACCGGAGCCAAGTACAAAGCTCAGTAATTTTTTCCTTGTTTCAACGACTATATGAGGGTCAAGGCCAAGCCCCAATAGATCGCCTTTGGTGTGATGTGTTTGGTGTGTTGTTCATCTTCATATTTCTTGGCATAATTATTTATAATGATATTAAAATAATAATAAAAAAAAAAAAAAAAAAAAATTAATTAATTTATTCTCCAACTCAGATAAACTCGAAGGCACAAAATCATACAAAACATGGAACTAATTCCATTGAAAGCACCTCATTTACAATGAACTTTGGCGTGATATTTGTAATGAAGACACTAGCCCACTAAGCCCACAGATGTAGTTACATTAGCAAAATGGGAAGTTAAAATGCCAAAGCATTAGCGCTTATTAAATCTTCAGTTAATGATGAGATGTATGTGCATATTGAAAATAAGACTGATGCGTGGTCCGCTCAAAAGTGCCAAAGATTTCTATTTGATAATGTCCTAATCCAAGAAAGTTGATCTTCAATTAAAGTTGTTTCAACAAAAATTCATTGATCAAGAAGCGGTGGACAATATGAATATATTTCCACTTAAAAATTAAGGTATTAAGCAGGAAATATTAAATGTGGGTTTTCAAGCAGTAGATGATAGTTTTATGACTACAATATTAATAGCTGGATTGCATTCTTCCTATACCCATTTTTTGGAGACTTTACAAGTCACTGGAAAGTTAGACAAGCTTACATTTGATGAACTAAGTGAACTATTATCACAACACAATAAAACTTTTGGAAAGAAAAAACAAGTTGGCGAAGATGTTTTTTTCTCAGAAGCAAGCACAAGTAAGACTTCCAGTGATAGTTATAGCAGCAGAGGACGAGGAAATTTTGTACAAGGTCGTGGATGAGGCCAACATAGAGATACCAATTTTCAAGGTAGAGGAAATAGTCAAGGTAGAAGCAACAGTCAAGGAAGAGGGTATTTTCAAGGTAGAGGAAACAATCAAGGCAGAGGATATTTTCACACAAGAGGAAATAGTCAAGGCAGAGGCTCTTTTCAAGGTAACAATCAAGGCAGAGGATAGACTCCATCTAGAAATCAAAGCAGGGGAAGAGGACAGAATTTCGACAAAGGGAGAGACTTCAGTCAAATTTTTTGTAGAAGGTGTAACAAAGTCAGTCATTATGCAGGGGATTTCCTCCGAAATCGGGTTATTACAAAGATCTAGCTCTTCCTTTACAGGTCAAATTTCAGATCCTCTCTGTGGATGTAAGGTGCGTTTTGGGTCTGTGTGCATTTGCTGGAATGTTTATTACTTCTCTAGACCTGGACCACAACACCTCTCTCACTCGTCCAACCATGCGTCTTTTCCCCCTGTTGAACCCTTGATCAATTCAAAGGGTATTCAACCAGTTTGCCAACAAGTTTTGCATCTACAGGACATGTGATTTTTAAAAGAAAAAATGTGTAAATAGCTACAACCATGATTCCATTTGATTTCAAAATGGCTGGTATGATTTTGTTTAAATTTTAGCATGATTCTGTCTTTCTTAAATTAGAATAAATGATTTTGTTTGCTAAATCGAATATAGCTCTGTTTTGATTCGATTTAATACAATTTTGTTATTCTTGAATTAGCATAGACGATTGTGTTTGCTCTGGATTAGCATCAAAGATTGGTTTGATAAATAGAATATAGTCATGTTTTGTTTGAATTGATTCAAAAACAATTTGGTTTGTTTTTGAATTAGAAAAAACGATTGTGTTTGCTTTAGTAATAAAGGAGTTGTTTGGTAAATCATATCTAGTTCTGTTGTGATAGCATTGATGCAATACAACTCTGTTTGCAAATAATGGCCAGCTACAGAATCATTTGATTCTGTTATCTAGTCATAAAAGTTGGATTTTTATTGATTTTACAACTGAACACTATCTAAATATTGTTTATTTTTGCCTATCTACAGGTACATTCGAATTTCAATGGGAATTGGATCTGTTGTGGCAGTTTAGAACATGATTTTGTTGCACAATTTTTGTATTAGTTTGTTATTCTTAGATAGGAATAGCAATCTGGGAGATTGTTCCCAGATTTTTGGCGAACTGTTTTTGATAATTCCCACAGGGATGTTTTACCCTATGGCCTTTATATACTTATTATTTTTTGTAAACAACCCATCACTGTTGGGAGAAAAATGACTATGGATTTATGATGATACAGATTCGAATGGAAGTGGATCTTTTGTAACAGCTTTAGCTTTCAATTTATCATACTTTCATTCAAGTTTTGTGCATTCTAATTTGTGATCAAGTCATTGACTACTTTAGATATCAAGACTTATTACAGGTTAATGCGTCGTGATTTAAATTATGTCCATATCTTATGTATCTTTTTAGTACATCAATCACTCCGTTTCAATTTGATGAGTAAAGGTTTATCTTTTTCAATCAAATGAATTGTTTTGTACAGATCTTCACACAGGGATTTATCTAACCGTGATCATTTGTAAATTATAAGATTGTTGTCATTTTATGTCTTGTTTGTTTTGACATTTACATTCAAAGAGCATTGCTGCTTCTTGTTTATGAGAAGCTTGTGGAGAATCTGGTGCGGGTTTTCTCCCACCGAACAACTGACTTGAATACTGTGCATAGGACAAACAGGAAGAGTTACTTCAGGTTAGTTCTTTATTTTCAATTTAATAGTTAATAAATTCGAGAATTCTTAGTAATTTAGTTAGATATATAGTTCAGATTTACAGTTAGGATTGCTATTTTAATTGCTCAGCTTTAGATAGTTTTCATTTCATTCCTTTCTCATAATAAATCATAAAAAAAAAACAAAAAAAAACAAAAACAATAGCTTCGTTGTTATTTTACAAATGATTTTTGCAAGTTTCGATCAAAATTTGTATTCTATAAATACTGTACATCTGAAATTAAGATTTAATTATGTTGATAGCTGAACATTTGATATCATAGAATTATCAATGTATAATATTAGTTAGTAAACTGTATATATGCTTTAGATTTGTATATAGTTTGTTGTAGTTTCTTTTTCTCATTTAGATTAGTTCCTTTAGTTTTAGTTTTCTTTTGTTTTCTTAGGATTTAGATCGGCCAATGGAGCCGCTAAACCCATCGGGGTGGATCATCCCAAACAGATTGGGTTATTTAGACAACCCCGAACCGGATCCACTCCTCCAGTTGACGAGTGTTCAATTTCGCCCATCAACGAATGGCGCTAGAAGGAGGGTTGACTGACAAGCTGGCCTTGTAGGAGCCTTTATTTTAAATGTATTCAATTTCCCCCATGGATCCCCAAATCACTATGTTGGAACATGCTTTAAACTTCTCATTACCCAATGTTCCCAACGAGATAGTCTCTCGCTTGTCCAAACTCACCTTTGATGGTGGAGGCAATATATCTGCTAAAGACCACCTTAACAAGTTTTGGTGCAAATGAATCAAACATGACATCTCAGATTTAGGAGTTTTATGCAGACTGTTCTCTTTTTCTTTTAGAGGTCGGATCAAACATTGGTTTGAATCCTTTCCAGCATGTCACATTTTTTATTGGTTTCAATTTGTAGATGAGTTTCTAGATGCTTTTGAAATTTATGATTTCATTCAATTATGTGAAGAATTTCATACTTCGCTAATCAATGACGATTCATCTTCAGAAGACTTTTTGACAAG
>SNQJ01S0108189.1:15858-29491 GCA_010110895.2 Picea sitchensis
AAACAATAGCTTCGCTGTTATTTTACAAATGATTTTTGCAAGTTTCGATCAAAATTTGTATTCTGTAAATACTGTACATATGCAATTAAGATTTAATTCTGTTGATAGTTGAACATTTGATATCATAGAATTATTAATGTATAGTATTAGTTAGTAAACTGTATATATGATTTAGATTTGTATATAGTTTGTTGTAGTTGCTTTTTGTCATTTAGATTTGTTCCTTTAGTTTTAGTTTGCTTTCGTTTTCTTAGGATTTAGATCTTCCAACGGAGCCGCTAAACCCGTTGGGGTGGATCATCCTAAATGGCTTGGGTTATTTAGAAAACCCCGGATCAGATCCACTCCTCCAGTTGACGAGTGTTCAATTTTGCCCGTCAACACCCTCCAAGGCCATGCTTAGGTCAATCCTACTCTCGGTACTCCATGTCTAGGACATGTGTGCCTCAAGATATGATCTCCTAGTTATCCCTAGAAATCGGGGATAACATCTGGCTCCAAGTCGGGGACATGTGCTCACTATAGAGCACATGAGAACCTCAACATCTCTGGCATAAACCTGCAGACCTGCTCAGACTCGAAAAGGGCATCAGTAACAAAGGTGGGGTGGTATTGCCACCCCGCATATATAGATATATGTATATAAAGTAATCATAAATGCAAATAGAAAGTGAAATACTTACCTGTTGGCCGCATGTTGGTGTAGTCAAACAACTAGTGAAGCCAACCTAACAACGTTCCTCGATAGATGCCTTTGTGCTTCATCATAAACCAAAATAGTGATAAATCAAGAACAAAAATGTCATGAGTTTGAATATATATCATATCATCGGGAATCTCAAAGTCTATCTCATAGAGGCGGGTGGGAGGGATAAAATCCTGCCAAGTCCATCTCTGAGGAAAGTATTCAATCCACTTCAAGAAAGTGTCATGAAAAATGAAAGGTTCAAAAAACTGACCAAAAGGGTCTGCAAACTGGCTACCTAAGATAAGGAAGGGGTCGAGAAAGATCTAGTAGACAACTGGCAAACTATCAAGGGAAAGTTGAAAAACTGGGATAACTGACTCAAACTTGCAGTACCCAACCAACCCTTGGAGTCTAGGGTTTGCTTAGGAGGAAACTCAACATAAAAAAGGTACTTCCCAACTACACCTTTAATGGAAAAGCATGGTAAAGTAATAATAGGTGGATGGAGTGAAAAGTCATGATAATCCTTCTTTAGGCAAACAATGTTTTTACTCCTATCAAAATTCGAGCATAGTGGTGGTTGATAGTCACCTTCATAGGGTAAATCCAACTGCTCAGAGGAGTACTCACCAAAGGCCTCAAGGTAAGACTGGAAATCATCAGGGAAATGTTGTACTCGGTCAACCTTGGGTGTTTGTGGAGAGTCAGCAAAAATCTCATCTCCCTGTTGCCACTGTTCAAGAGCTTGTTGTGATAATTGTGAAGGCAACACTTGGAGATGACTTTTTATTTCGTAGATGGGATCTGTATCATAACTAAATGCATCCCATCTATGTCTCCCAACATGTATGAACTCATCAAAATCAACTATGTCAATATCAGTATCATAACATGGAGGAGTCAAAACATCCGATACTTCTATAGTTTTTGTGTCATAAGGTAAAGAACCACTAAAGACTTGGAAGGGGGAATAATTTACCTCGCTTAATCCTTCATGTGAAAGAGATTCAAGTATTGGGATAGCTTCATCAGGTGGAAGATCTACCTCTACATCTTTAGTCTTGAGACATAGGGGATCTAGCTTGTCCAAGGGTTTCATTCCTTCTTCATTCTCTGAGTCATGGAACAAGGTATCATCAAAAGAATGAAAATGAATTACCTCATTCTCTTCATCTTGTGTAGGAGGGATAGGATTTTGGAGAGCTTCATCAGACTGAGGAGTGATTACTGGTGATTCATCCTCATAATTCACGTCTCTGGTTATATCTTCATTGCATTCTATTGGATTATGGGAGAGGTCTTGCCCCTCTTCAAGGGGTTGATAATGGTCTTCATAAACCTCGCCTCTTATATCAAAGGATTCTTGGTATTGATCATGATAAGCTCTCCTGAGATCTTCTACAATCTCAGTGGTGAATCCTTTGTGGTGTAAGGTTACCATGAGGTTTTGAAGGACATCTTCATATGTTTGGCAATCTGGCTTAGTAAGGTCTATAAACCTACTGATGAGGTGTATGAAAGATGATATACCCCTGTCCTTGCAACAAATCTTAAAATTATTTTGTAAGTAGGATGGCAGAGTGAGTAAGAACAACTTTATAAGAGCATCCTCTCCTCCCAACTTTATCTCACTCAAATACTCCAAAAAATTTACTATGTGAGGAGCTGGGAGGCCCAAAAACGTTGGAGAGTTGTTTAACCATTTTGTATCAAAGTAATTTGGGTATCCTTGAAAACTTCTAAGATCAATACTTCGATACATTTGTTCCTAGTGTGCCATGATCCCATAACTTGGAAATATCACAGAAAGTAAGGTGGCACCTTGAGAAATATTAGTGGAGTCACCAGATAATTTGCTTGGAACTATCAAAGGATAAGGGAAAACACCCTAGTGGAGTCACTAGGTAAGCTTGTAAGACAAGGCCCTTGAGGAAAGGCTTACTAAAAATATTTGTTATTTGAGGAGAATTGACTCAGTGTTCCCCGACAACGACGCTAAGATGTTATCACACAATTTGTAGTTTAGGTCAAAGGCTAAAGGATAAAGACCAAACCGGTGTAACAGGAACCTTCCCCACCCAATGTCACCTCAATGGGGAAGTTCTTTCCTATTTAGGGAGGTTAACCCAGGGGAGACGTCCCCGGAAACCTGGGGTTTTGAAGAGGCTAAGGTGTAAAGTCAAGATTAAAGTTTCCCCCTCACAGGTTACCATCAAAGTCAGACAGTCCGGCTAATCAGCCAATAAAGAAGTGTATGCCCAAATGAAAACACCTGCCCGGAATAAGACAACAATAATACAATATATATGCAGGCTGTAACTCAATGGGTTAGTACTTCAATGACTATCTGCTATTAATTAATAAGCAATGTAAAACAATAGATATCAATGAGGTCAACGATTTATCGATTAGCTATGGCAAAAGCATCAATTCATTAATAAATATCAAGATGATCAAGCTAACAATGTATCCAATCAACACTTTACTCAATAAATGCTTCAAATCATCATTTAATTGCTTATATTCAACACTTGCAGTGTCAAGATGAGATAACCAACTGTGACATCAAACCTCATTAGGTTAATTTGTTAGTTAGGGTTTCAAAATTTAGAGTTTTGGGAGTGGTTTTGTACACTAGGACTTCAACGTTGGAGGTTAGAGATCACTGCCTTAGGGTATATGGAGTCAAACAAGATAAGGGCACAAGGTTTTGGAAGGATGAAGACTTAAAGACTAGAGGGAAGGGTTCTAGAGTGCTGCAAAGGCAGGGCCCTAGAATCAAAACCCTAGGGGAAAGAGGCTCACTCTGGTGTTTCTTAAGCAAGGCCCCATGCTCTTTCCCCCTTCCTTAGGTCAACTTGGCAAAATGGCTAGCATAAATGATAAATTTAACCAATGGATGAGGTGAGAGAAAGTGTTATAAAGACAAGGCTTTCAAACCCTAGAAGATGATGGCCCTAGGTGTAGATAACCTAGGCCTAGGACGTCACCCCCTTTTCAACCTATAAAATTCAATGCTAGATCAAGGGAAGAAACAAGATGAGTGTAGCAAAGGCTAGGTTTAATCCTCCTTCTTCAATGGCTGAAATATTTCTCTCTAAGGGGACATGAAACAAGGACCTACTTGTGTGCTTGTCACCTAGGGTTTTAAATCAACAATTTAATAAGAAAATGCAAGAAATTAAACCTACAACCAGTCAATTAAGAAGTTTTGCAAGAGAATCACTTACATATCATGAAGAAAGCATGAGCAAACCCTAGTTGTAAAACTTCCTTGGAGAGAAATGCCAAAAGATGCTAAAAAATCCTTCCAATAACAAGTGCACCTCACTTAGAAAGAAAACATACCCTAGGAGGGCGCAAAAATCAAACCTCACAAGTGTGAGTGAGTTGTTTTATCCAAATGAGGGAAAAACATCCTCAATATATAACATCTCATGACCTTTAATTAAAATTAGGTCATTAAAAAATAGCCGACAAGGCTACAAACCAAAAATCAAATTGTTTTACATTAAACTATTAAATGAAAACCTAAATGAGAAATAAGTAAGATGTCAAGCCCTTCTGAGGGAGATGTTGGCCCTTTTTAGCGCAAAAAGCATCACAAGATGAGAAATGTTGGCCCTCTTTGGGCCTCCAAACTCTGCCAAACGTGCCAAAATGCTCTGTCAAAGTGCCATATACTAGAGGTGACATCATGGATTCTAGATGACATCCTGGGCCATCAGAGGGACATGTTCCACCTGTAGTGGGTCAACCCCCCTAGGGCTGGGCTCAGCCAAGGCATCTTGGATGAAAACGTCCTTCTTCTTCTCTTGTGCAAAGGCTCGATCATTCACTTTCCTATCTCTACCCCTAATGGGGTCCCATCAACCAACTGATGGGCTCTTTAGCCCCATGGAGGTCCGAACTAATCATCTCCCCATGTGTATCGGTCCAACTGGTACCTGTCCATCAGGCATGGTCTTGCACATCAAAAACTTCACCCTCCATGGGCTCATTAGTCCTAGGGATCATAGCAATGTCAATCATATTTCACCATTAATTTTATCAAATGCATGCATAAAACCCCTAGAATATCATCCAATAGCTCAAAGACATTACAATGACCTACTATACAAAGTTGAAGAAAAAGAAAAAATGCCCTATTGGGCCAGCATCCATAAGAAAAGGAAAGTTTCCAGAGGATATCATCCAAGCCATGTAACATGAGGTGGTGTGGTCAAAGGATATCCAGACATACAGGTAGAGTGAAAGACCAGGGTGATATTATCTATGGGTGCCTTTGTAGAAGGTGATTTGTACCTGTGATGGATGCAATTCTTTCCAAGCCCTTTATTGCCTTTATTCTTTCTTTTCTTTATCACTTTTTCTTTCCTTTTATTTCAAGGTCTAACTAGAGGACACTACCTTGGCGTGGTGACCAGAGCTGGCAATGTTACCCACAAGTACTTTCATAGAGATGATAAGGCTGGATCGTGATGAGACCCCCTTTCCATTGGCCATGCAACCAAAGGTCACTACCCTGGCATGGTAACCAGATAATGGAAATGTCATACTATTAGGTACCCATGAACATAATGGGTTGGCTTGTGATGAGACCCCCCATCCTCTTGGTTAGGTCTTATTTTGTCATTTTTCTTCAGGTCCCTCTTGTTTCTTATTGAGAGGCTTTTTATTGCCTTCTCAGGGATCCCTGGGTGAGGCATCTCTAGGTTTTATTTTTTATGGATTTTATATCTTACCAATTTCTTTTACCTCCTGGGCCTTTAGTCCCTTCTGCACATGAGATAAGGTGTAACCCCACAAACAGGTAATCCTAATGTTCGGACTAGGGGAATGGGATAGTTGAGTGGGAGATAAAATGTAAGAGTGATGATATGATGGGAGCAGACATTGGACCTTCAAAATACCCCCTGGTGGCTAACCAAAACCTATGGGTACAAGCTTGCTAGGGAACCCTGTCAATCCCCCCAACCATGGTCAAGCGTGTTAATGTAAGATCCAAGCAGTTGTCAGAAATGAAAGGAATTTGATGCATATATCTGAAGGTTATAATGATCAAATATGACACATGCCATGATACCTGGACCAATTACCTCATGGAGCAAGAGTCTTCTCTGATACAAGTCTAAGCCGAAGGTGATGGATGATGTTGCTGCTGACAGGACAAGTCTGATGAAGAAGAAGAAAGATGGGCCCTCCAGGGCCATGCTCAGGTCAATCCTTCTCTCGTTACTCCATGTCTAGGACCTGTGGACATCGAGACATGATCTCCTAGTTATCCCTAGAAATAGGGGATAACAAGTCCATCGGAGTACATTTAACGAACCCTACGAAGGAGTGGTTCGGTCCCATAAAGGGTCTTTTGATGCTTATTTAACGAGTCCAAAGATTTAAAAATTGAGGTTTTTCATGTTTTGAGAGTCTGAAAAACACTTAAAGAGAACTCTCTAAGTTCCTTTTTCGTAAATTAGTTCGACGAGACCGAAAAAGTGATAAACTATCACTCATCGAACATTTTCTTCAAATACTTTTATGAGCGTGAAAATAACAAGATCGCTCGGCAATCTTTTCATTTTTATGGAGAGTGAAAAGAGCTTAAAGGATACTCCCTTATTTTTGTTGTTTTCATGTTACCACGACGAGTACAAAAAGACGACAAAAGTATACTCAGTTACATTTTCGTGTATTTTCGAGCTCGAGAACGAACGAAGACCGAGATAGAGGTTTTTCCTACAAAACCCTAAAAAGATATTCATACATGTGATTAAAAAAGGAAAAAATACTCGCACACCGTCATTTAGGCTTCTAGGTCACCTACCTGAGAAAAAACCATACTCACAAGGCTATTAGGGTATTAGGTTTTTAAACAAAATAATAAAAATAATATACAAAAAATCAATAAGAAATAGTAAAAAAGTGAATAAATATGGTTGAAAATCCCTTTTTACCATTTCAGTTTTACTTTTCCAAAAACTTGTCCAACACACCTCTTTTTCTCCAAATTTCTTTGCTCGATTGCGGGAGGTATAGGCGGTCATTTAGAAAATGGTTTCGGCCAACGAGGTAATCACTTGATTCTTCAACTTTTTAATGGATTAAAATCAATTTTTATTGGTAATTTTAAGTGTTTGAGTCCATTTTAGGGTCCGTGAATGTGCTTAGGCATTCTCGTAAGTGAGCCATTCGAGACTTGCGAGAACCTAAGATTATCACAGGTAAGCTTCAGTGCACCTGTGAGAATATCGCACTGTGTGCAAGCTTCACCTGCGAGGGATGAAAAATGGATTTTTGTGCAAGTTTTTACTCAATAATAAATTATTCAAGAGGTGAAAAAGAGTTGCTAACTTCCTTCTCATGGCTCCATTGCAGGTATTGATCATCACAATGTTGGAATGGAGGGAAAGGGAACATGAGGAGGAGGATGCCATGGATGAAAATGATCCGCGTATAGTTTTTTCCCTCCAGGAATGTGGTCTTTTAAAAATTTTCAGGATCCCGAGCATGAGAGCCCAACTCAAGTTTTTAGAGTACCTGGTCCACATGTGGGATGTGGATCAACAATTATTTCATGTTGGGGTCCACATGCTAATACTAGATATCGAGGATATCTATTTTCTGACAGGGTTCTCATGGCGTAGATCCCATGCGACTCTGATCAAAGGTAGGGGTGGTGGACTTCTTATGAGTGAGTATGTTCGCCAACATTGTGTTCCTAAGGCGGAGAGAAGCAAGGGTAAATTCGCCATTTGGGGGGTCCGGGACTTAACCCTACAGACTATCTTGTTTACCATTGCACGCATGGTTGGTAGCATTGCTCCGCACATGGCTCTCTAGAGCTATTTCCAATATGCAATAGAGTGCACAGAGCCTCGAGTTTTCAACCGGTCGAACACGGTTCTCCGTAGTATGAAGAGGAAACTAACAAAGTGCAGAAAGGGTGACTTGAAGTATTTCAGGTACGGGTCACTTTTAGTGTCTTTCTTCCTTGAGAGGGTCCCACTGCTATGACTATAGGTAGATTGGGGTTTACCGACCCCACAGGATCCGAGGATGCTGAGGTGGTGTAACCTCATGGCTCGGCATGCATCAGAGCCTATAATCAAATATAACGATTTGTTTTTGACTGGTTGAGGCCCCAGGTGCTGATGATTGATGACTACACATATGCTGGTTTGGATTTCCGAGGAGATATAGATTTGGTCCTGCCTGAGGATGATCAGTGGGGTGACTTAGGTGAAAAGTACACATTTTGTTCTTTTTTAATGTTTTTGCAAATTTGATTATATAAAATGTTTTTATGTCTATCCAAGGACTAATAAAAAATTTCTTTTGATGACATAGATGTGGGGCCATATCGACCTCCAGGAATGTCTCCCATTCATAGATGAGGAGAAGTGGCTCCAGTGGAAATATGGGATGCTGAGGACTATGAGGCAGTTGAATAGAACTTAGAGGGACTGACTGTGGATGTCCCGAACATCGCTATTGGGGAGATCCCAAGGCATTATCAACGCCATACTGTGGACATGTCTGAGTCTCTTGGTAGATTGCTCCATAGGGTAGCCCAAGCAGTTGTATGTTATCGTGAGCGTCATCTGTGATGCTATCTTGTAGAAACTATGGGCTTCATATTTTGAGATTTTGGTCTTTGGACAGAAACTTTTTATAAAAACTTTTGATCATTATATACATATATACGGCTTCTACCGGATTATTTTGTTTTGTATAATATATATGAAGTGTGATTGGTTTTATAAATGTCTCAGATGTTTGTTTAACACATAATTAGCTAAAGCATCAGTTAATGTATTTATACATCTAGGAATGTGTTGATATTCGATGTAATCAAAATAACGTTCTAAGAGGTGAATTTGTAAATATACCCATAATAAAGTAGGAATTCCGATAGCATAGACATTATTTAACTGTAGCACTACTAGCTGTGAATCGAGTCGTATAACTAGGTGGCGGATACCAAGCAAAATAACATCAGTAAACAAATCGATGATGACGCTATATTATGCAATATTATTGGTCGCATGATCGAGGCAAACACCTCATAGACTGATAAGTTTGTTTGTAGGTGTGTAAATTGCCCATGCAGTAGAAGCTAAGTTCCGAGTAATACGACTAGTTCCATTAGCGAAGCCAATGTGGAGTAGCGAAGACTTCGACATCTAGAAACCCAACACAACATAAGGTAAGCGGTCGAGGGTAGAGACCAAATAACGACAAAGCACACTAAAGTGACACACAAGAGTATGATACAATAAAATACAAGCACTCATGCATAGATGACCTAAGCATAGTACTTCTTTAAGTAAAGCCCATTTCTGGGTTCACTCAACGGGACACCATCATAGTCCATTAACTCATAGGATCCTTTCTCCAACACACATCTGACGATATAAGGACCTCGCCACATAGCCTCAAATTTTTCAGCTTCTAATAAATCCTGATCTTGTTCATAAAGGAGGACTAGATCTCCTTCAGAGAACATGTGTGGTTTGACATGTTTTTCATATTGAGCTTTGATGCATTTCTTGTGGGTTTCTATAATTAGGGTGGCATCATGACGAGTTTCGTCTAGTTGCATAAGATACAACAGATGTTATTCTTCAGCAGAAGTGTTTGGGAGAAGTTCAACAACGAGATTTAGAGATGGTATCTCACATTCAATCGGCAGGATGGATTCTATACAATAAACTAACTGGAAAGGTGAAAACCTAGTAGCAGACTTGACAGATATCCGGTAAGCCCACAATGTCGAAAACAACATCGTGTGCCAACTAGTTTTGTGAATCCCTATCATTCGTCGAATCATGGTAATGTGGACTTTGTTTGTTGCCTCAACCTAGCCATTGGCCTATGGGTAATAGGGTGTTGATTTTTCATGGCAAAGACCCAACTTTTCAGTGAGTTCGGACATCATAAAGTTTCTAAAGTGGCTACTGTGATCAGTAACGATAGCTTGGGGAACACCAAACCGAGCAATGATATCATTGAATATGAATAGTGCTGCAGTCTTTCCCATATTGTCGAATGTCGACATCGCTTCGACCCATTTTTTGAAATAATCTATGGCTACAGTAATGTATCCATGCCCCTTGACCGAGTGAGGGTGACATGTCATGAAATCGATACCCCATTTCGAAAAAGGTCTAATGGAGACTATGGGTGTAGAGGAGAAGGGTGTGATCGTATTTTGTTGTTGTATGTTTGGCAAGCATGGCATTTTTGGACGGAGATAATAAAATCTTTGAATAAAGAGGGCCAAAAATATCTAGCTCATAGGATCTTTTGGGTAGTAGCATACCCAGACATGTGACCACCACATGCTCCAGAATGGCAGTCATTCAAGGCTATTTTGTCTTCATCAAAGGTGAGACATCATCGAAATACGGAGTCAACCCCACAAAGATAAAGAGTGTCATCGAGGATAATATACTGATGGGCTTGGTAATGTATTCGAAAACGGTTAGTTCTAGACAAATCGAGCCAGAAAGTCTGAGTTTGGAGAAATATAATGATATCCCCATACCAAAGGTCATTGGAACTGATCAGGAAGAGGGATTCATCGGGTAATGAATCCTCTGCTACATTTTCTGTCTCAGAACAGGGAAGGTGACAAATCAATTTGAAAAACACCAAGGATTTCTTGGACTTGGAGCATTCAAAGTTTAATTCAAACTCTTGGAGTGTTACGATCCATTTGGAGTGTTTTCCCCCTAGCAATTGGCGTGTAATAATGTGTTGCATAGGGTTGTATTTGGAAATCACAGTGGTCTTGTGTAAAAGGATATAGTGCCAGAAACATTGGATAGCTTGGACGGCTGCCAAGGCTAGTTTTTAAACATGTAAATACTTGGTTTCGGTAGTTGTGAGACTCCGACTCAAATAATAAATGACATGTTCAGCATGAGACTCATCCTCTTGGACCAAAACCATGGCAATGGTAGAGTCCGAGGCTGCGAGATAAAGGAAATAATAACGACTGTAATTGGGTGGGAAAAGTAGTGGGGTACGGTTTAAAGTCAGTTTCAAAGCTTTGAACACTATGTTGGTAGTGGTGTCCCATACAAACTCAAAACCTTTCTTAAGCAGTCGAGTAAATCCAAGGGTTAACTCAGCGCAGTTTGGGATGAAACAACGTAGAAAGTTTTCCTTCCCTTGCAAACTATGTAACTGGCAAAGTGAGGAAGGAGGAGGGAGATTAAGAATCGCCTTAACCTTCAAAGGATCTACTCTAATCCCTTGACGTGAAATAATAAATCCCATAAGTTGGCCAGATTCTACACAAAAAACACATTTGTGTGGATTTAATCATATATGGTAAGACTGACATCGAAGGAAAATGGCTCGGAGGTGTGTTGGATGATTGACACGGTGTATGGAATGATTTGGTAAGTCATCGAGGTATGGCTACAAAATGTGCTTTATATCATGAAAGGCATAAGACATAGCACGTTGAAAAGTTGCACTAACATTCTTTAAACCGAAGGGTAGTTTCCGGTAGATGAAAGTGCCCCAAGGACAAATAAAAGTGGTCTTGTGTTGGTCTGCAAGTACGATATTGATTTGAGTATATCCGGATAAACCGTCCATCAGAGAGAAGATTTCACTTCTGGCACAATCGTCGACGATCTGGTCAGCAAAGGGGGTAGGAAAGTTCTCTTTTGGAAAAGCTTTATTAATGTCCCTATAATCAATGCACACACTGATCGTACCTTGTTTCTTGTTAACCGAAAAAAGATTGGAAACCCAGTCAGTTAGAGCTACAGGGTAAATAAAACCATCTTTAAGAAGTTTCTCAACTTCGAGCTTCATGGCGGCTTCTTTACGTGGGTGGATCAGACGAAGTTGTTGCCGGACAGGTTTAGCACCCGGGTATGTCTTAATCTCATGTACAACAATGTCAGGGTCAATACCTGGCATTTCTTCATAACTCCATGTGAAGACGTCACAAAATTCTTGGAAAAGAGACTTGTAGGTGACAACTTCGTCATGGGAACACAAAGCTCCGATATGCACATTTTCGACAACTCTAGGTTTAATGGATATTTCAAGGGGGATCGTGGCTGAGATATTACTTAAGTTCCCTTCGTAAAACATATCATGTGTAGACTCGGGAATGGTAGAAATGACAACAACGTTCGATGGAGTCGAGATCCGTTGGTAACTCTCAACGGTGTGTTGTTCCAGGAAGAGAATGGAATGATGATGTCCATGATCCCAAGGGGTGTCTTCCATGGAAATAACAAACATAATAATCTCGTCTGTAGGAAAAATAACCTGGAATGGATCTGGAGATGAATCACCAAGAGAGGGGGTAGAAGGGGTTGCCGATTAAATGTCTTGATAAGCTGATTTGACTGGACTCAAAGGAATTTGGTCACCATAACGAAGATGATCACCGGGGTTGGGTACTATCCACGGGTCGTAAGATGTAGGGGTTTCTGTAACATTTGTGGAAATCATATTGATCGAGGTGACTAACAGATGTGAAACATCAAGTGGTGGAATGGGGAAAGTACCCATCAAAGAGGAATCTTTAAGAAGACCGACGCCAACATTCTCATATCTAGGGGGTGTTTTTGTAATGAAAGGTACATTTCTAGTACATGCATTAGAGTTAAAGAAGGCCAATTGGTCTATCGTAATTACTTTTCCTTGATGTGGGAAATGTATGACATGGAAAAGAGTGGACACAACTGCACTCATGGAATCGATCCAGTTACGTCCAAGTAGAAGGTTGTAATCGAGAGGAGCATCAAAGACCTCCACTTCAACGTTGACTGTTTTTCCTTCTAACGTAATAGGCAACGAAGGGAGGACACCATAAGGCTTAAAACCACAACCATTGAAATATTTGAGTGTGTTGTGGGATTTGGTTAAGGGAGGAGAGCCGATGGCTTTCCAGCAGGTAATAGACATGACACATGTCGAGGCACCCTCATCAATAATTGTTGTACAAATTTTCTTGTCGGAGACAATAACTTGTATTTGGAATGCGAATTGAGGGGGTAGCCTTGGAATGTGATCTTCCAAGTCAAAAATTATTAAATTTGTATCGGTAGGGTTGATTCCACCAATAGTTTCAATAGTGCCTTCTGTTGTGTAGGAAAAGTCTGGAGGACTTTGAGGGCTGACATCATGGATGGTGCTTGGGACAGATCTTCGATAATATTGTAGTTCTGGGCAGCATGTGCATGAGGATTGAAAGCAGATTTTCAAACAACACCCTTTGGGGCAGGGCGAAGAACTATATCTAGGCTTAGTTGTTTGAGATGAAGAGGACCATTGGTAGGTGGAGTCATGGGAGAGGGTTGGACCAATGAAGGAGGTATCTCATCAACCTTCTCTTTGGAGGAAGAATAATCTTTGGCTCGAGTGGTAAGTGTGATGTCATTCTTCTTTGAATCACATGTACACATTAATACATAAGATGTAGTGGAGGGGGAAGGTTGGTCATGAATGACCAATTGGGCCTATTGTTGAGAAGGGATGGGTTGTGAAAACACGGCCAGAGTAGGCGGTTTTGGGGTCCCTTGAAGGAACTTAGTAACCTTGGCTCATCTTGGACAATCCTTAGTGTAGTGATCATCACCACAGATAAGACAAGGGTATCAAGGTTTGCGCTTATCCTTATCGTCAACAGGTTGTGTTTTGGTCTTCTCAGATTGTGGATTATTTTTATTCTGCTTGTTCTTACCCTTCCCTTTTTTGGATTTATTCTTTCCGGTGGGAGTAGATTGAACAGAGTTCACCTCATAATTCTTGTCGGCGAAAGGGGTAGGAGACGAAGCATTTTGAACATTAGAAGCAATGGATTTGGGGTTGTTGTGTAAGGTAGCTAGAGAGGTAGTGGGGGGGCCCAAAGGGCCCATAGTAATAATAGTGGAGGTCATTCAATGTAAGGTGGACTAGGTCCACTATATT
>SNQJ01S0108190.1:0-16376 GCA_010110895.2 Picea sitchensis
ATTTAAAATTATAAAAATTATTTTAAAATAAAATAATTACTAAATATATTAAAAATCGTAAATTATATATAATAATGTATAAAATAAAAATAAAATATGAAAAACATAATCCATTAAAATAATAGTAAAAAAATTATAAAATAAAAAATTAATATAAAATATTAAAGATAATTTAAAATTATAAAAATTATTTTAAAATAAAATAATTACTAAATATATTAAAAATCATAAATTATATATATAATAATGTATAAAATAAAAAATATATATGAAAAGAGCATATTAACAAGAAGCGTTTTCTGTGATTAGGTGTGACCCACCACTAAGCAGAGCTAAAAATCCCCGATTCTACGGGGCCTATATAAGCTCTGGGCCACCCATCGAAGCACCTCATTTCTGTGTTCATCAATCTCAAATGCGGGATGAGAAAAGGAGAAGTGATATGGAGAAAATGTACCCGTTACCCATTGATCCCTTTGCATACCCCCATGAAAGGATAAATGAAGAGGAAACCCTTATAATAAACGGAAAATGCCTGGCCCTGGCAGCAAGCAGAATTTCATATATAATTTTTATTTGATTAATTTTCCCATGCTTTCGTTGGTAAAACGAAGAACCGACTATACCTATAAGTTTTAAAAAGTATAGTGTTATAGCAACTTTAAAAGTTGCTAATCTATAAAACATTTTTTTAAGTTAAAAAGATTTTTAATAATTTTAAAAATATTTAAATATATATTTTATCTATATATATTATTAATTTAAAAAAAATCACTCATGAATTTAATAATAAATAAATTACATTTCAAATTTATTTTAATTATTTTTTATAAATAAAAATAAGAATAAAAAAAACAATAATAATTAATAATAAAAAATAAAAAAATATCATTTGATCACTTTAATATTAAACACTAATTCTATATATTACTTCAATAATTAATTCTATGACAAATGATATAATTATGTTTAGACAAACGATTTGTATAAATATGGATTGAAAATCCATGGTTATAATCCTAATGTAATTCAAGTTAAATTACAATAATCTTGTCCAACAATTTTTGGGTGTAGTGGAAAATCATATATAATAAAAATAAAATTACTTAAATGTATGGAGCATCATATTTAATAGTATCGATTTAATGTAATGAGCATCATATTGCAGACTTTGTCATTTTCTTTAACCAGAATTGAATGGTAAACATTGAAGACGTGTCATTTTCTTCAACCAGAATAGAATAGTAAACAAGTTTGTAGTTTTAAAATACAAAATCGTAATTGTAACAATTTTTTATTTTCCCCTAAATGTACATAGGGGAAGAGTAAGACATGTACTGCACCTTCCTACAACAGCGACATGTCCTTTTTATCCATTGCATCATATCTTGCACAAAAGTAAACTGCCTGGCACACAAACATCTAAGCATGTTAAAATAAAATCATCAATCCAAATTCCACAAACAGCTATTTAAGAGAAAAGTATTAATAAATGATTTCTCATAAAATACATTAGAAACTTATTTAGTTTCCATTTTGTTTTGTAATATGAATGAATGAGTTGTATATTGTTATTAGGTTAACATTTCACAGTAAATTGAAGTTTCTAGGGTATAAATTGAAGTTTTTGCTGCAGTAGATCAGACAATTGATGCAGAAACTTGCAATGATAAGCACATTAAGCATAATCTATTTCCACAGTGACATTCCAGAGTACTTAATATTAATGCTAGATCTTTAGATCACCAGTAGAAATTTATCTCAAGTGAATGGGCAGGTAAAGCGTTTACACAAGTGAATGGGTTAGATTAATCTCAACACCCATTTCGAGTTTGTAATTGTTTATTTTATTTGATAGCAATTATTTTGAAATCTTGAATAGTAAACAAAATGCATTACATAATTATATGGATTGCATGTAAATGGAGGTTAATTTATTTTGGAGAAGTTAATAACTCTAGTAAGCATAATCTTAAAAGTGTCTCTTCCAAATATTCACTTATCTATTATTCTAATTAGCATGAAATTTACCGCCATCTCCAGGATTTTAAAGGTAAGTTCAAGAACTCGACCTTGGTTATTGAGACAGTTAGTTTAAGATTGTACCCAGAAATAAAATTCCGCAAGTTGCATAGATTGAACCCAGAAATAAATTTGATGTCTTGAAAAATACTCAACCTAATAAAACGAGATTGCCAAAAACTTAATCACAAATTGCACAAATTGAACTCAAATAAAATTCCACAAATTGAACCCAAAAATAAATTTGATGTAAACGAGATTGCCAAAAACTTAAATAAACGCATAAATTTGATGTTGTGAGAAATACTCAACCTAATAAAACGAGACTTCCAAAACTTAAATAAACGCTCCCATATGCATCATTTAAAAAAAGATTTAAACGGAAGCCACAGACTAACATCATTGCAACAAATACTATGTCACAGATATTTGGAATTTAAACTAAGCTCCACCTAATCTTGAAATATAGACATGAAATTTGTTGACCTAGGTTAAAAAAACACAGTTGCCTGTAAAATTAATATTATAAGACATTTCAACAGAGATATCAAAAGAGAAAGGATTATAGGACATTTCAACAGAGATATCAAAAGAGAAAGGATTATAGGACATTTCAACAGAGATATCAAAAGAGAAAGGAGAATATTACCTGGATAAAATTTTGATCAGGTCAAAGACCGGTCGAGCTCCAATTTCCATCACCTCCTCATTTTAATCCACTCCAAGCTGCCATAGGTGTTCTTCCACTCCAAGCTGCCATAGGTTTTTGTCTTGCGATGCGATGATTATGGATAAGAACTTAAGAAAATAAACACTGAAAAACAAAAAGAGGTGCACCCAAAAAAAACACAGAAATGTACAGTCCAAGCATGGCTAACCACGCAAAAGAAAGAAATCTATACAAGGAAGAAACATGAACATAACAGAATAATATAAAAACAGATCAAATAGAGCAGGCAGCAGCATGAAATTAAGGAAAATGGCATGCCAGAAAAGAAATCGACCCAAAATCATTCTCAACAAAATATTCATGCCAAAAATAAATCGATCCAAGAACAATCGGAATAAAATAAAAAATCAAAAAATCGATCCATGATCAGTCTGAACAAAATAAAAAATCAAGAAGATGGAACGATAGAAGTCGGCAACATCTTCCTTATATGGATGGAGCTGCAAATAAATGACCGTTGGCAGGCAGGCAGCATGGAGGAAATGGATGCTTTTTTTAAATTTTTTGAAAATAGAGGGAAAAGCCGTTTTTGCTTTTTGTGAATGATGGACAACTATGTCTTGAGTCCTCCTCATCGTATCATGACAATGACAACCATTACCCACTTCTCAGCATCATTATCATGACAATGACAATCATTACTGGGGGAGTTGACATCATAAGAAATGCAAAATAAAGAAAGGAAAAACAATGAACATTAAATATTAGTTATATCAATTATAACATGGTTGAAGGTTAATTAATTTTATAACATGGTTGAAGGTTAATTAATATATAGAAAGTTTTGTGTGTGAGTACGAAGAATACTAAGAAGATAGTAAATTAGGAGTTCGGATATAATAAGGTTGTAATAAATAAAATTCCATGGGATATTACAATTGGTGAGATGAGAAGTGTTCACATTGGGGAAGTATTTTAGGTTGATTGTTTATTTTAAATTTTGATTATAAATTAAATAATTTAATGTCTTTTTTAATATTTATTTATTTTTAATGTTTTATTTTATTATTTATTATTATTATTTTTATAGTTTGAAAAGATGATATTTACTATGAATAAAAATAAAGATAAAAAAAAATGAATTGGTAAGTCAAATGTTTTGTTGTATTGTTTTGTTTTTTCATGATAAACGTTTTTTCACATGAAAACATGTATTTTTAATTCAAAGAGTTATACTCATGGATTTATAAGGATGTCATCTATGAATATGAGTTTTACTCATGGATTTATAAGGATCTCATCCATGAATGTGAGGAGGCATATGAAAAATTTATCTAATATAAAAAAATATTAACACAACTCTAATCCATTCAATACCTACAAAAAAAACAATGTGCATCTAATTAGAAAAAAGAAAACACAACTCAAAATCCAATACTTACCAAAACTATATGATGTTCGTTCATATACAAATATTCTACTAGTTTTATAGCATGGTTGAAGGCATGAAATACAAATCAATGGGTGAGCTCAAGTGTACCATCCTTTATGTTTTTCCACAATAATATGACAATGACAAATGGATAGAGGCCTCAAAGAAATAAAGTCATGAAAAATTAAGAAGTGAAATCAAATACATTGTTATCAGTTTTTTTTTAACAATAAAATGCTTATAAATATAAAAAATATAAATTAACAAAAATTATTTGAAGAAATATAAATTGATATATCTTCAATATTTATTTAATATTTAATATTTTTTATATGAAACAAAATATTTTACCTTATATTTATTATTAATTTATATGTATTTCAAAGAGACAATGTAACTCAAAAAACAACTCTATGGAAGAATAACAAGAAGAAAAGTACACAATTTCAATAAATTTTTATATAGAAATTCATACACATTATAATTGAAAATAAAATAAATTATTGATATTATTAATTGATGTACTTAAGGAAATAAAACACCTCCATGGAAAAATAAAAACAAGAGAAATACAAAATCATAATAAATTATTTTATAAAAAATCATACACATTATAATTTAAATACATGGAATAATAAGAACAAGAGAAATACAAAATCACATTAATTTTTTATTTTTTTTTATAAGAATTCATACACATTACAATCCAAATAAAATATTGATATCTTAATCATGATGATGTGTTTTTAAAAACAAGACAACCTTTTCTTACTTAAGTCATTAATAGCAAAAACGTTTTAATAATGTATAGTGGATAGGAAAGAACATCTAAATCAAAATACAATGTAACTATGTAAGAAGGGGTAATTGCATCGAAAAAAAAAAGTTAGATACATTAAATTATATATAATGGGTAAAGAGAGAAAACAATTTAGAATATAATGGGTAAAGAGAGAAAACAATTTAGAATATAATGGTTAAAGAGAGAAAACAATTTAGAATTCATTTACTTGTTTATTTAAAAAAATCAATTGTGAATTCTCCCCACTCAAGTTCAATCAAGTGGTTGGGATAAATGGTGTTATCCTCCCACTCCCAAGTTCAATTCTCGCAAGTGTCATGTTGAGCTCTTGATCTATCTTACAAAATACAGTACTTCACAATGAGCTATTGTTTATAAAAATAATAATCCATGAATAATAGTTGTGTGGTAGCATATGAGCTATAGAAGCTGATATACTTGACCTTTCAAGCTCTCTTTGGTTTGCCTAATCCCCTTGTGAAAACTCAGCCCTTACAGCATTGTGCCTTCCATGTATGTTTCCAACTGAGGCAATTTGGAACATTGGTAGAAAATATTGGTTCTTCAATGAAATCAATTCCAACCCATTTTGTGAAAAAATCTAAAGCAACTCATGAAATACCCCTCCCCCTAATATCCTACCAAATGGGTATGAATCACTCTAATAAATATCTCATCGATTAATTTATTGGTCTTGGCCATCCCCTCTAGCCATGGCCATTTAGCTTCAGAAAAGTTGGGAGTCTCTAATCAAGGGGAAGATGTCCCACTTATTTTGTGGATGTGGTTTCTATGCATTTATGTTCAAATAAAAGGAAGATATGGATCTCAGTTTCCACAGCGTGCCTTATTTCTTTAGATCCGGAGGTATACGAACCGATGGACACTGGAATTTAACCTGAGAAATGATATTCCCTCTGTGGTGTTGGTCTAGGTTAGGTTGTCACATTTTTCGCTTCTATAACATCCCCATTTTTCGACCCAAAACTAGTGATGTATGTTGTAAATGTGATGTATGAAGGCCGAAAGAGGTGTAATATGTAAATGATGTAAAACAAATATAATGAATGAATGTATGAATTAGGCTGCTAGGGGACACAAAGAAGAGAGATTTTTAGGGGCTAAGGGTTTCAACAAGGAGGGAATTGTTAGAGGGGTCCAAGGGGAAGAGTTTACCCATGTTTATTAAGCCCAAACCATTTCTTTCTAAATTCCATACCATGACCCTTTCATTAGTTGTTGAGTGTTCTAGAGCCTAATCATTGAATTCATGTGTAAAGGGGTAGGTGTGAAATTAGCATCACATATTTATTGAGAGCATGGAGGTTGAGTACAATCAACTTGGGAAGAGTGCAAAGTGAAGCAACCAGAAAGGGGAAATTCATATGGGGAGAGACGAGTGTGATTCACATTTTTTGGATGGAGAGTTATTTTACATGGAGTTTTGGACAACAAAAGAAATCCTAGTCTGTTGAAGCTTGAAGGAAGTTGTTTTGGACATGTTAGTTGTTTGGAGCTGAGGGCCCACCGTGAGGAGAAAGGCTATGATCCTAGGAGTAACATGTAATTGAGATTTCTTACGAGGAAGCACACATTTTGTTGGTGAGCAATTCGTGTTACAAGTTGTAGGGTGTGAGTCCCAACAAAGATTGTCCATTATCAACATGTGTTTGGAAGCCTTGAAGAGGGAGTGGAAGGTCTTAGAGTTATGGTGATGAGGGGTTTATCCAGCAGGTTGTGTCTGGAGTTGTGGGGAAAGATCTAGTGGACTGGAATTGGCTGTGAGAATTGACTGTGAGAGGGGGGACATTAGTCGACCTTAGGGACCATTGTCTCTTGTGGATTGCCAGCTCTAGCTTGGGGTGACTTGTTGTTGAGAAATCAAACTAACCATTGTATGTGATTGGGAGGAACAATCCATCTCATAGCCAGGGTTGCATATTTTCTTAAGATAAGTGTTCTTATTTTCTATGTTGATTTGTGTTAATGTTGATATATTTTTTTGCATTTTACTCTGATTTATATTGGTTAATGGTACTTGTTGTGAGCAGAATTGATGCATATGAACCTATATTGTGTGGTGCAATGATGCTATATGCACTTAGTTGTTATTGTGCACATTTAAAGTAATTACATTTATGTTTTTATTTAGTATGAATAGGTACATGAGTTAGAATGTCATGTTGTGTGTTATTTCCATATTTGTAATTGGTATCAAAATATTTTATGGAGTTGTTTTAGCAGTGGCATGACCCAAATGGAGGTTGGGTATGTTACATAGTGGTATCAGAGCTTAAGTTCAACATCGACCCATGGGCCAACAACCAGTGTGAATTTGGGTAAATTCACTGTCACAAATTTCTATCTATGACAAATTTGGGGGAAAATGATGAATAATCATAATGAGATCCCCAAATTCATGATCCAATTCGAGTTTCAAATGCCTTAGAACTATCTAAGAGGTTTTTTTTTAGCCAATCGGTCAGATCACATAGTTAGATTCGACTTACAGGTTGAAATTCACATTTTAATGAGCCAACGAAGCTAAGGGTTTCGAAATGAATTGACATCCGAGAAGATCATTTTGAGTGAGAGATCAACAGCCTAGATTCATTGTGATAATTTAAAAATTTATAAGGTTGAGCAAATCAACGGCCAAGTAATTTCGACAGTTTGGAAAATGAGGTAGATCGATGTTCTGGACTCATTTTCAGTCATTAAGGAGGTTGGAGAAAATTAGCATCCCAGATCATTTTTATCGAAAGATTGACAATCTATATTTGTCGGGGAATTTGGCCAATTATTCTAAGTGTTGAAGTTCACCAACATAATTTCGATGTTCGACGATTAGATCGACGAGTTTGGTGAAAATTTTGGTTCGACCAAAATAAATCTTCGATCTTCGATCTTGGTCCTCTCTATTCTAGGTAAAGCCAAATCCCAACTTGATAACCAACTTAATGATCCAAATCCTCATTTGTTCCAACCTCTTCTCAAATTGTCTTATGGTTTTTATGTCCTATAGTTTGATAGCTAACAATGATCTGAGAGTCTTAGTCAAAGGGGTCATGTCATTTGGGGGTCGCCCAGCATCCTCCCCTAGGCTGACATGGGTGGTGGGCCTTCAGCTCCCCTAAAACTAAGCAAGGGAGGCGATGACAAGGGGTTCATCCTCCTATGTATATGGGAAGCGGAGCGATGATACTCAAAAAGGGCCGTAGCAAGGTGAAAGATAGTATTCTGACCTTCAAATGATAGATTTTTTCCCTCAACATGTCTAGCAATCATGAAAAATATTCCCACATGGTGATGAAGTGCGACCTTATGGTGATGAAAATTGTGACACTTAATTGTGAAAAATAGGTGTGTAACATAGTGCTCCACCTCCTTGAACCTTTTCTCATCTTTAGTAATTCTCTGAAAGGCTCTAATAAGATTGTGTTGTTTGTATTTGGTTTTCTTACCTACTCCTTCTATGACTAGTTTTGAGTCATCGATTACTATTATTTCTATGTATTGCTCAGAATTGATAAGATTCAATCCCATATATATATCCACCACCTTGACTTGATTATTTGTAGTGTGGCCCAGTCCCCATGCAAATAGTCAGATTCTCCCTATTCATTTGGGATCATATGACACCTAACTTCCACCCTTAAAATGAAGTTGGTTAGTCTTGAGAACACTTTCTATTTTTTGGTTATATTTTCCCTATATTATAGGGAGCACTAGTAGTTGATTATTTTGCATTGCATAAGGAAAACCTTATCACTAGTTCTGAGGAGCCACATGCATTAACTCTCAGCATAACATAAGTTTGGTGATTGATGCATTGATTAATCCAAACCATTGAATTTCATCATCATGCTAAGGTTCATTTCATGTGTTTCCTAAGTCCAAAAGATTTTATCGTGAGTTGTGCAAACATTGCACTTGTAACTACAACTATTAGAGTTTTCACTACTCTGGAACTATTTCATGGTAGCTACTCGGTTATGTTGGTTGTTTAGTTGATATATGCATCAAAGAATTTTTTAGAAAATATCAAAGTACTTTGGGTGCTTTCCTTTTGACTTAAAACCTATACCCGATGGTGGAGGTTGTCTCAAAACATTGTAAGAAATGAATGTTGAACCCTCAAAATTATGGTGATTGCTTGAGAGTCTGGCTTTGAAGTCATATACTAGAATTCCAAAGTCGGTGGTACATATGTAGAGCATAATTATTGAGAAGTATTGAAGGGGCCTTGATTTAGAACTTGCTTTGGTCTAAAGATAAGTTGATTTACTTGCTTGGTATTTGAAACATTGGCTACTTTATTCTTTTTCGATTCATTATGTGCATCTTCTTGTGGTGTCTTGCATAATAGTTTTGAAGATTTAGGGTATGCATATCCTATCCTTTATAAAAATTTATTTTTCATTCCTTTTAAATCACTTCGCCATACTTTTCACTTCTTGTTGGTTCAAGCCATTTTCCACCTTTCTAGAAGATCCTCTATTTGTTAGAATATAGAAGATGGTGTTACTTGTTTTTACCATTGGCGATACCTTCATCACCCAACCATAGGCGAAAAACTTCCCTCCGAGGCACTACCCAACCTTGACTGAGAATTCCTGGGAGGCAAACCCTAGGCTAGATAGCCAAACAAAGGATAGTGCACCTTTCTCCAAAGATGGTGCATCCAACAAAGAACTTGATCAGATAGTCCAAAAACCTAGCCAAGATATATTCAAGCTAATGAGAACTTGTTGCTACTGCAACTACACCAACTCTTCCTCCTCAAACTTTCCTGAAACTGCAAGCTGAGTCGCCAAATGGGAGGCTGCAATTCCTGGATCTTGAAGTGAGGAATTGAAAATTTTGTATTTATAGTAATCCTGTCGGTTTTGTTGGGTTGAAGCTTCTCCCTTATGGATAGGAAAGTGTATGTTGGAGTATATTATTATTATTATTGAGTGAGCTTCTTCTTCTCTTGGAGGCTAATAGACTAATATAAATTATCTTCTTGAGCCGACAAGGGCTCTAGGGTTATTAGCCAACTTATTGGGGTTTCTCTTGCTTCCCAGTGCTTCTATTCTCATCAAGTTCACGTGGAGGTAAATACCTCCCACAACCTCATAATAATATTAATGCTCCCTCCTAGCTAGAAATTATTTATAGGTAATGGACTTGAGCACAAAATATACCATTTTTAAGTAACTCAATATAGTCATCTAGGCTATTTCATGACTAGATCATGAGCATCCTCATCACCATCAAATTTGCGTCAATTATCGAGGAAAACCATACTTCATGTCCCGAGGTAATTGAATATGATGTTGGATAAGTCACTCACCATAGAGTGGTATATAAGAGGAGTATAAGTTCTGAACAGTTTTCCGTCTGGAGAAATCTCTATTCATCATCCATATGAATGATCATTATCTCAATAAATTTGTTGATAGTATTCAAGGCAATTAGAACAAGGATGAGAGCACAAGCATCTATTCATGTGATTACATAACTACAGTCCAGTGGTTTACCACATCAAGTAACACACAAAGTACTTGATCAACAGCAGTATGGTTGTTGAATAAGGTGAAACATATTCCTGCAGGTAGTCCTCATCACGTCTTATGAAGTACTTCATAACAAACATCTAAGAGCATCCTACATAGAAACAATGTTATGATAAAAACTAAATCAATACGGGAAAATCTTTCACTCCGTCTGTGAGATATGAAAGAATTTATGCCTCACTAACGATTGGAACATATCCTACGGTGAGTATATCTCTGGCCAATGCAGGCAGGGTAATCCCTTAACAATCATCTGATGCCATCTGCATGAAACTATTGTTAGAATAGAATTGAATCCTCACGGGTGGGTGTATTTCACTTTCACGTTTGTGAGTTTTGAAAGAATATTTTCCCTCATCACCAATGGGCTATCTTCCCTATTCTTCACAAACAAGGGAAAATGATTATTGCGTTTTGAGCCCGGACCATTTCTCACCCTAGGCCATTCTTCATACACTAAACAAAGGCAAATCCTAGACGGAATGTATAAACCCTAAAATGTTTGGACCATTCCTTACCCTAAGACATTCCTCCGACACTAATCGAAAGTGTAAACACGGAGAATGGAGTCTTCCTAGGAATGACTATCTGATTGTTGAGCACGGACTATTACCACAGACCCATTCTCTTGACACTAAACAAAGTGTAACACAGGAGAGAATGGGTCTACCCTCGAGGAATAACTATACCTGATTGCTGACCCTGGACCACTCACCTAACTGGACCATTCCTCCAAAACTAAACAAAGTACAACCTAAAGAGAATGAATTTTCCCTAAGGAATGAATGTCCTGCATCAACCTCCAAAATGGACTATTCTTCAAAACTAATCACAACTATGAACTTCGAAGATAGTATGACAGAGGCAAATCATTCTACTTGACCACTACTCAGTGTTGCCAAGAAGAATGATTGTCCTAGACCACTCCACATGTTAACCACAATGGGAGTTGTTGTCTATGATACATCAACAATCGGTTTGCCTCCCATGTTAACTACAATGGGAATCAGCATGCATGCGAGAAATCTCAATCCACTTTTGAGCACGAGGACAGGAAAGCATCTGTCCAATACGGACTATTTTTCAATTACAAAAGAGATAAATAATATTTTCATTGCTCCTCCTCAATGGAAGTTATTTCAATCACAAAGAAATTAATGTTTGTGTACCTTCTTCTAGTTTAGAGAGTCTTCCTTTCCAGCTAAGAAAGTTATTTCCACTAGCTCTAGCTTAGTTATGGATTCTTTCATCTTGAATGAGGTTTTACCAAATGTATGCTTATCGCTTCTATGCATTGGGAGATATGTATTGGAGAAATCATTTTCTCCTTACGGGACTTTATCATGGACAATGTAATGCTTGATTGTACTATAGTCTGGAACAACATTGAAGGCTTCATGTAGATCGAACAATAGAGTATATCATGGATTGGGCTGGAACATATTCATGTGGTACTTCTTACGTCATCATGAGATCTGATCTACAAAGTAATCATCTTGATGTTATGGAAATCTTCACCAACATGTTGTACTGGAGGGTTCTCCTGAATTATCTTCTTCTTCCATATGCATATAGGAGTCTCTTTACGGTATGCCTCAAGGTCTTGAGATTGCTCTTCATATGCTCTTTACTCAATTTTGGAAATATTCTTTGCATTCATCGATCATGATCAAAATTAGAGCTCATGGATGTCGGATGATATAATGACTCATGCAGTGATATGTCTGGTGTACTGGAACAAGTAATCATCTTCTCCATCTGAGAGAAACTCTGGTTCTGGATCTCGCAATGATTTCATTCATAATTCTTCCAGCATTGTTGTTCTTCATCCATTTTCAGTTCTTCTGCTTGATTGACTTTTAGTGAGTTCATATCAGGCTTGGTAATCTCTTGTGATTATTGATGTAATGACTACTGGTTGTTCTGGCTTTCTTTCTTCTTGGAATCTTCATGGTTTTCATTATCTTTTGGATCCATGGAGTTTCTGTAGATTCCATGTTCTAAATTCCACTTCTTCCTTTCATCATAGGATCGATGGATCTGGATGGACAACCAGAAATACTTTAAGGCTTTTCTTCAAAGGGTCTTCTTCTGCAGTTAAGTTGAACATGTACTGTCTTTCATGGCTGCTATATGGATATATATATTTCATGTCTTCAATGGATCATAGGATTAACTCCTCCTAATCCTTGCTTCATGTAAGAGTGCATATAATTAGCTCCCTCATCTGATAGAGTCCATACTTCCATCGCATCCTTATTGTCTTTTTGTAATGTATGATTGGTACCTTCTCTGTCTAACAGAGTCCACGCTTCATCTTAGTTGTCGTCATGAGTCTTTCTCCAATTTCTCTTGATTTCTGGCTTTAAGTCTCTTCAAGATTGATTCTAATTTCGGCTTATCTTGTAATAGCTTTCACATGATATATTTCATTCTTTCATGTGTAATATCTAATGATAACTCGTTTCATCTTGTTTGTTCTTTCATAGGTATGATTCTTCTTGGAACACATTATCTTCAAGAGATAGATATACAATATGTACAGAGACGATGCAAGCAAGATATGTGTACCAGAAATAATAAAATATTGTTACCTTTTAGTAGAAGAAGTCTCTTCCATCTTACTTAGTCTTCTTTGTAGGTTCCTTTTTCTTTGGCAATCATTCTTCATGTTTCTCCTTCCTTTTCTTTAGCAGGACACTGATTCTTATAGTGACCGTACTTCCTACAGTTAGACACTGTATTTCACAGAATATGCTGCTTTGTTTTGGCTTCCTTCTTGAATCGAACTTTCTTTTTGTCCATGAAGTTCTTGAATATTGTTGTGAGGCTTGATCATCGTACTTCTTTAGAGGTTTCTCTTTTGCATTGATACTTGATTCTTCTTGAGCGACAAGTCAAAGTTCTTCAAATGTTGGGTACTCCTTCCTTGTGTTCATGCTTGCAGCAAATGCATCGGGTACTCCTTCCTTGTGTTCATGCTTGCGGCAAATGCATCCCATGTCTTGGGAAGACCATTGAGTACTATGTTCACCAATTCCTTTTCTGAAGTGATCTCTTCAATAGCTTGTAGTTGATCTATTAGCTGGGAGATCCTTACAAAGTATGATGTTATGATGTCATCATCATTCATCTTCATGTCATGGAGCTCATTCTTTAGACTCATAACTTGTCCAATGTTTCTGACTGAGAAGAGATTTTTTAGGGCATCATACATCTTCTTCAATGAGTCAAGATGGGAGATGTAGGGTATCAAGTGGTATTTTATGGAATCCACTATGATACTCATGGAATTGATGTCAACATCTTTGAACTTCTCCATAGCTGCAATGTTATGTGGTTCCTTCTCTTCTCCTTCTTTAAACTCTGGCTTCATGATCTTTCCTTTCACAATGTCCAGCACTTTATTCTTATCAAGGATGAGATCAATCCTTGTCTTCCATGCTCTAAAGTTAGAGGCTCCATCTAACTTGTTCTCAGACTTCATAAAGCTCGTCATGGCTTGCTTGACTTGGTCAAACCCTAGATTTGACCAGAAATTCAAACTTCACGTCTTGGCCTTCTGAGAGTACCAAGAGATGCATTGGGCTAGGGCACACTAATCTATCCGGAGATTAGGTCAATCTCGTCACTTAAGGTGCCTCGACAAGAGTTTTAGGGTTTTTGCAACTGCTTTTGCTGGTAACACTAGCTGCAGTGCTTTTGGAAACTGCTCCTTCTAGTAACCCTAGCGACAGATCCTCAATGAGATCAATATCTAGCGGCTATGTTTCCTTACAGTGTTTTAGGTTGACTGAAGGGGTGTGGGCCCATAACCTGTTAGAATATAGAAGATGGTGTGCTCATTTTACCATTGACGATACCTTCGTCACCCAACCATAGGACGAAGCCTCCCTCTGAGCACCTTAACCTTGACTGAGAATTCCTCTGGAAGCAAACCCTAGGCTAGATAGCCAAACAAAGGATAGCGCACCTTTCTCCAAGGATAGTGCATCAACAAAGACTGATCAGATGTTCCAAACCCTAGCCAAGAGATATTCAAGCCAATACTGAGAACTTGTTGTTGTTGCAGCTGCACCTGCAACCCTTCTCCAAACCTGCGCACCAAACTGCAACTACAGTGAGCACCAACTGGGAAACTGCAATTCTGAGATGCTGCAAATGAGAACTGGCGCCCTGTATTTATAGTAATCCTGCCAGATTTGCTGGGGCTGACTTCTCCTTCTAGATAAGTGTCTGTTCAATATATTATTATTATTTCTGGTGGACTTCTTCTCTTGGAGGCTAATAGCCTAATATAAATTATCTTCTTGAGATGACAAGGATTCTAGGGTTATTAGCCAACTTATTAGGGTTTCTCTTGCTTCCCGGAGTCTTCTATTCTAGTCAGGTTCACATGTGGAGGTAAATACCTCCCACAGCTACCATAATATTAACACTATTCACTTTCATTCCAATCATGGGTATTTAGATATTGTCTTGATCACGTCTCAAACAAAAATGAAGCATACTCCAAAATATTGAAATCGTGTTCTCTATTGTTGGAATTGTGCTTAGGTTACCAATTTCATTGTTGAATTTGTCACTGGATATTAACAATACCATTGCAATTAAAAAATTATTAGTATTTTAGTAATTATGAAAATTATATTATTATGAAAAAATAATATTATTATACAAAAATATGAAATATATATGATGTATAGAAATATTAAAATCAATAGAAAGAATATGATTACCAAGCACCATTAAAGTTATGTTAAGGTTGATTATTTTTCACTATAGTTGACCTTGGTTGAATTATATCGCAATGTGACATTCACATTATGGTCTATAATTGATAAGGAGAATGATTGTCACGATTGAAAGACAATTGTTGTTAATTAAAACCATAGTATTATGAAATATAATATTATTAAAAAAGAAAAGGAAAGAGCTTTGTCTCTATACAGTGTTCAATGCTTTTGCTTTCTGGATTGTTAAGGTTTCATATTCACATTGTAAGTTTCGATAATGTCTATTTGTATAGTTTAATAATATTTAATATGGTTATAAGGCAACTACACCAAATGTTCTTAATGCAAGATGATAATGCACTAAACATTCATAATAATTTTATCATTGTGGTTTATAGTGGTTGACTTTTTTCTAGTGTGGTTAACATCACTCTTTGTGGTTGACCATGGTTCATTGTGGTTGACTTGGTTAATTGTCATTGATTATGTCCACTCTGGTAGGGTTTGGGTCACTATGGCTGACTACAACTAACTTTGGTTGACTTAGATGATTGGCATTGACCTTGATGAGTATGATTGACTTTGCTTAGTTAAGTTGATTTTCATTGACGAAGGGTCGACCTCTATTTAATGTCGTTGATTATGGTTATCTGTGGTTGAATTTGGAAAGTGTGGTTGAGTTTGACTATCAATGACTTCATTTGTTGACTTGGTTGGCTTTGGTTGACTTGGCTAACATTGGTTGATTATGTTTAACTATGGCTAACGTTTGTTGAGTGGTTGATTGTGATTGACTTTGGTTGACTTGGCTCATTGTGGTTGATTGTGGTTGGCATGGAAGGTACTCTACATACAATTCTTACAGACCATACTTAGTAAAAATAGGGAATGCCACATTAAATTCACTCAATAATGTTCACTTATAATTAAACTTGTAACAATTCTTTTTTTTTTAATAATAAGTAAAAGAAAATTGATATGCCTTAACTAGTTGAATATGGTTGACTATAACTAACTTTGGTTGATTATGGTTGACTATGGTTGATATCGCTCTATTTGAATTTGGTTGAATATGGTTGTATATTGTTGAATATAATGGAGTATGTTTGACTTTGGTTGACAATAGTTGATCTTTGTTGAATTTGTCACATTG
>SNQJ01S0108191.1:0-29491 GCA_010110895.2 Picea sitchensis
TCCAAATACGGTATTAAATTCTCAGTGGAAGTTAACGCCCCTTTTTCAAGGTGCCCTCCACCACCATCGTGGTCTCTTTTCCGCACATCCCCTCTAAGCAGTTCTGCAATAAATTCAACTGTCATTTACATTCCTTAACCTCTTCCTACAGGTCCATTTACATCACATATTCATACTTATGAGTTTTTGCCATAGTCCTTGGCCAGTTCAGTTATATTTTCAATCTGGGGGAAACAGGGTGTTACATTTCCTTCCTTTCGTCTGTTGATCGGTGCGTGAATTTCGAATTTTTCCAAATAGTGGGAAAATTTAGTTTTTTCTAGTACGTCGCAACCATGCCTCCCCAATGAAAAAATGTCCTTGTTTCTTCATAACTTAAGTTTTCACCAGATTAAAATTTAAAATTGAGTGAAATTTCAGTGTAGAAAAAAAAAAACTGCACAGTGTGCTCGAAGCGCTTGGCTTGCACCTCCTATGGTGTGACATGTAAATTTACAAGCCACACCATGTACCTTGTTACTTTTTCCAGCATTGTGTTAGTAAACATAAATGCACTGACGCATTCGTTTAACAACGCACCAAAGAAAAGTATATAACTGGTAGGGAGGTGCATAAAAGTATAGATAATGCACCAGGCCGTTAAAGTACATGGCACACCGCCCTTATCAAATATATTTTATGCAGTGCATTGGTAAGCATGTGCACCAAGGCGTTCATGTTTACCAAAAGCATCGATGAGAAATGTAACATGGTGTTGCGGTGCACCTCGTAAATATTTTGGTGGCACCGTATGTGGTGCAATAGTAATGACTGGAACGCACCGCAAAAAGTTATGTACTCAAAAATTTGGAAAAGTTTATGTAATGGTGCGACGGCGTTCGTTACACGCACCAATGCGTGTAGTGAACGTATACACACCATTTTTTTGTTAATTTCTAAAAAATTGCTTACGTGAGTTAAGATTTTAATTTGTTGTTTGGTTTAAGCGGTGCATAGGATAAATGTAATGCACCTGTGTGTATGTGTTGTAGTGTGGCACCCTGGTGCGGTACTGTTTTCCAATGCACCGCATAACATAGTAGAACATATTTTGTTCGGTGTGTTACTTTACATTGACGCACTGTGGACGGTGCTCACAATATATACGCACCACTTATTGTGCTTGACTATTTTTTGGGCACACCGGTAATGCAATTAACTTATTTTTTGAAGGAAGTTATTTTCCTTATTTATAGATAAATTTACCATTCAGTATATTTTTTATGTTTTATGTATGAGTCATGCTGATGTATTTCATATGTTAATCATGCAGAGACATGAGTGGAGAGAGCAACAGCAGCAGAGGGTGGACTTGTACAATGTTGTAAGGGAATGGGAGATGAGGGAGAGGGAGATGGATTTGTACCCTCACCCTATTACTGCAGTGACTCATGTTCTCTTAAGGAATGTAGGCCTCCTTAAGTACTATGAGGAGGATACATCCCTTAAGGGGCACTCCAAGTTGTTGGTGCATCTAATCCGTCGATGGGATGTCTATCGACAGGTTTTCCGCGTGGGTCTGGATCAGTGCTACCATCCCACTAAGGAGGATATTTACTTTATCAGTGGGCTATCCAGGAGAGGGGAGGATTTTCCCCAATTCCCAGATGTCCCAATAGGTGTTGCAGCTGAGATTCAACTCATGTACTCTCAACAATATATTGGGGTTGATGTACTATCCCCAGTTGATTTTCAGGTGTCCGGTAGACAACTAAAAATCGTCTCTTTCAATGCAGAGGAGGTTAGGTGCCTCTCACTATTAGTGACGACCATAGCCCACTTTACCAGTGATGGGAAGCGCATTAGCTACCCTCTTTTGTATTATGTTGATTCCTTGGTACAGAGGCCATAGTGTATCAGATGGTCTACCATTTTTTTGCGACAGTTTTGTATAGCGCTAGACATGTGTCGTGCTATGATATGTGGGAGGTCGAACTTCCCTTTTTCCTTGGAGTTGTTTTTCTTATTTTTTGATAGGTTTCTATAGACGAGGCCTACTTTTGTCTGTTATCCTGCTAGGCTAAGGACTCATGTGTGGATGCACATGTGGGGGAAGATTATGCCCAAGAGGAGCCAGCCAGGATTTCCCCAAACGCACTCGGGCTACTAGGCAGTGTGGCAAATCACATGTTCATCATGGTTTTATGTCCTTACGCGGGTTTGGATTGGCAAGGATTTTCAAACATCCTCTTCACACCAGATGAGCCACCAAATGATAGAGGTAATATTAGTGTTTTGTTTAAATTAATATAGTTTCATTTTATTGTCTTACTTAATTAGAATAAAATTAATTCCAACATGTTCTTTAAGTTGTTTTATTAAATTGTTTAATGAATTAATTGTGTACTTATTGTTTTGTACTATATATTTTGCAGATATTGGAACTTTCATTGGGGACGAGCCTCCTCCCCCAGCAGATGATGATGAGGAGATGATGCCTAAGGTCGTGATGGTTTAGGGTCCTCAAGTGTAGATACCCAATGACATGTGGCGTAGGTCCGATACCAAATTCAGGTTGGAGTTGGGAAACTAACTCTCTACACTTTTGACTGAGGTGGGAGTCTTCCCTGCCCTGATGCGAGACATCATGCAAGATCCTATGCTCCTGGATCTTTAGAGGGAGATGTTGCATGATTTGATGCCTCTTATGCGTCATATCATCGAAGCTTCCAAGATACTAGCAGTGAGGAGGGATCTCGATGATAGGCACAACTCTTCTTCCAGTACGGCTCATTCGTCCAGTACCCCATCGATTGATGAGGGTGGTCGTGATCATCCTTCTCCACATCCTCCTCCTCCTCCTTCACCTCACCCAGATCATGAGGAGGCAGTACATATTCCTCCTCCTCCTCTTTCACCTCACCTAGATGAGCATGTCGAACCTATTCCTCATCCTCCTCTTTCACCTCGCCTAGATGAGCAGGCAGGACCTATTCATCATCCATCATCTTCCACTGCAAACCAGGCCTCCACTATTGTTGTAGATATGCAAATTATCCCACCGGCTGGACCAGATATGTTATAGCAGTTATTTGACTTGTCCATGATATATATATATATATATGGTGTCCTTTTTCTATTGATCATGTTGACGATGTACTTAATTTATATCTTGATATAGATGTGTATATTGTTAGGTCATGTTAGATATGTTTGTTAAATTTTCTTGATAGATGTGTATGTTATAACATTGTTCATTAGATGTGCATTTTTCCTGTTGATCATGATGATATACTTAATTAATTTATATGTTGATGTTGATGTGTACATTTTTAGGTCATGTTAGATATGTTTAATGTTAAATGTGCTTGATAGATGTGTATGTTAAATGATGCTTGTTAGATGTTTGTGATGATGATGTTAGAAAATGCTTGTCTTTTGTTATATGTGATCACAATGATGATGCCCTGTTAAATTATTAGATATGTCTACTAGCTAATTAATGGCGTTTATATGTGCTAGAGGTATATATAATTAGATGATGTTAGCTAGAGAATATAAATGTGTATTTTAGATGTTGTTTATGTTTGTTATAAGATGGTTATCATCATCATGTTTATTTTTATAAATTACAAAGTTCGATATGGTTGAAACTGTAATTGTAAAAATGAAACTATAATTGCATAGATAGTTCATTATACATATTCATTCTAACTAAAAAAAAAATCAAAAAACAAATTACATATGAATAAATATTATTTTCCATTGTACTAATTACTCTTCTTTAATAGACTCTTCTACACTAAAAACCGTTATTATAAAAAGTTATGATCTCCAATGATAAGCATTCTATTGGCTTTAAAATTTTATGGATGCAAATCTTCCTATTGTTATTTCTGTCATTATTTCGTAAGTTGATTGCTATCAAATTTTAAATTACTTCATTAATTGTGGTTTTGCTCAACATTTGGGGCATAATTTTATAAATATTCTCAAAAGCAATGATAAAAGTATGTAAACTAACAAATACAAGTTTATCATCGACGTTTCGAATCCGGATCGGGATTCATCATCAGGACTAATCGTCAATTAGAGAGCTAGTTGATCTTAGTCATTAATAGTGTATAAGCAGGACAGTAAGTAAGATAACCAGGTCGGCTAAATGTAACCCTAATTCGGAGCTTAATTAAAAACAAATTAAATGTAACCCTAATTTGGAGCTAATTAAAAACAAATTAATTATTAATGAGTTTTAAACGTAACTTTGAATAGTGAATAAATAATTAAAGTTTTTTAATAATTATGAATAATACAACTTTAGTTAAAAAAAAATTATCACAAAATCATGTTATAAATTTAATTTTTTAATTATAAACCACATTTTTTGTTAATCTTACTTTTAAATCTACAAAATAAATGAACATAAGTTTTTTAATCATCATGTTAATGTATCCTCCAAAATGTTGTACTATTAAACATGTATATCAACCATATCATTACATCTAATTATATCAACATAAAAAGTAGAATTTCATATCCCATTAAAAGTTCAACTGGACATTTAAGATTTTTTAGGATTTCACAATTGGAAATACTTAAAGAAGATGAGACATTTTTAAATATATGCAATGACGTATAAATATGTTCAACTAACAATAGTTCCATGCAATCACAAATAATTTGAAAGACAAACACATTACACATCAAATTGATTGTTAACCAACTAAAATTGTTCAAAGATTTGTTATAATTAACTTAACATTTCCTCTGTCGGAAGATGAATAAAAAACAATATAATTAGTGAAATAAAGAATATAAAAAAAAGATACAACAATAGTATTAAAGATGAAATAAACCATGTAAATATCACTCTTTGTTGTCATCACCCTCATTATATTCCTCGCTTGGCATGATAACATTATTGTTCTCGAAAATATGTTTTGATCTAGGGTCGTGTCTTAATACGAACCACCAATCCCTATCCAACACACACGGGTAAAAAAACACTTGGTTGCAGTGTTTTGGGAAAACATAAGGCTCCTTAACTTCATCCCACATCTTTCTAGAGTTGATACATATCATCCCACTATCACGATCTTCCTTCACATTATTCCGATCAAAGGTGTCCCACCACTTGCACCTAAAAATAACACATTGGAAAGAAGAGAAGTCCACTTGAATGATCTCTTGTATCTTTCCATCATAACCTAACGTCCCTCGTATTAGGTTTTGATCATGGTGTCTAGCATGACTAGATTGGTTGAACTCAACTTCCACTCCATAGTCTTGTGTCATGCATCCATCGTCGACATCCACTGTGTGAAAATGATGTCCATATGCCCACATAGATGGGAACAAATGCACCTATAAAAAGGTGAAAAAATCACAGTGTCATGTGTCTAATAGGTTGATCAAAAAATATAAAATATAGATGTTATAGTTCAAAGGTTCATTTAAATGTTACAAAATGTACACAAAGAGATTATTACTGAGTTGTTGCACTCAATCCCTATGTTTAGTGCATCATCTTCAACACGCGGGTAATGACCGGATGCACTGTATTTCTCTCTGACTTGGTCAGCAACCCAACTGTTGGGGCATATCACTGGAATATTTTCTTTTAAATGATTAGGATAAGGCATGCTTCTACCATTCAACCATCTAAATTATTTCTTCTCACTGTCCCATTTCCTCCTCTTTTGTTCGTACAATGAGACCCATGGCTGTGTTGCCTCTTAATTGTAAAGAATGAATTTATTGATAGCATCGATTTCTAAATTCATTGATATATATATATATATATGAAATCAAACAGACATATAGTACATATCATATCAAAATATACATTATGAAGTTTAGTGTGAATAGTTACTATGTAGAAATTTGACAAACGATAAGTCACTTACTCTTTATCAAACGCCTTTTTTCGTTGATTTGCATAAGCTCCCCTCTTTTGTATTCATTCCTTTCGTTGTCCCAAATCACCTCACCTAATGTGTTGTCGATCTGCTTGATGTACTCACTGGAATAATAGAAAGACTCATATGATATGTACCCCTTTGTCATAGACCCCTCCGATTTTTCCCTTTGTCGAACAAATCCTTTCAATTTCTTCATGTACCTCTCTAAGAAGAACATCCAACGGCGGGATACCACTCGGACTAATTCAACCTCATCTACTAGGTGAATTAGAATATGAACTTGCAATTCCATGAAACTCGCCAACAGTTCCTTCTCAAACATTCAAACAATCTCAGCTATCTCTTGACGCCACCATGGAATGCTAGCCATATGAATCTCCTTTGATGTGATCCAACGTGCAAATGCAGATAATTTAGATATGGCACGTCATAGGTCCTGGGGGAAGTCATGGTTCACACACCCATGCACCAGCAGAGGATAATGACACTCCAAAGTAAACACATACAAAATTAATTATGTTTTATCCCATAGCATGAATTTATAAACAAATAATAAAATCATGTTTTTCGGACATATCTCTTTGTATGCATATTCTCTTCTATATAGAATACAATCATTCGGACATGCATGATATGATATGTACTCAAGACCCAATATTTTCAACATTTTCTTTACCTCTTCGCAGCTACCGGGTAAGACATTATCACTCGGAAGAACCTTATATTTGAATAACCTGCAGTTAGTGGGCAATAAAAATGTACAATGTTATTTAACATTCATAAAATCGATGGTTTTTAATGTTGATTGTGTGACAATATTTCTCAAATTATAATGGACTTAATGATGATCAGTTACCTCAATATTGTCGAGAAACATGCGTTTAACATGCCAAAATTAGATATACTTTGACCGGATAGGTCCAGACAAAGGGGTGGTGGAAGCAGATTTCATACTTTCGAATAAAGTATCAGTGATATGAGAATCATCCCCTTACTCATCGTTCTAGAATGCATCTAACAGCATTGTCTCCATGGCAGTTGTATCCCATAAATAATCATCCATACCAACCTCTATTTCATTAACTCCATTGCCAACTTGTGAAGAACTACTATTGTTGTAGTCATTCCTAATTGGTGAATCTGGACGTAGTGGGAATTGAATAGGTGGTTGATTCAACCATTCTTGGTATGCTTCCTCTCTGAATTGTACTCTCATTGTAGCCTTCTCTCTATTTGACATTGTAGTGGGGTGCAATGGAAGATGATAGGTAGGTCTCTCATTATCACTAGAATCCTAATTTCAAAAATATTGAATATTAGTACATCGATGATATTAGTAAGCACAATGCAATTGATTTGATCAAATCAGATTATACAAAACAATTATTACCATCGTTGACCTTGGATTGCAGCTGGAAGATCGAATGTTACTATTGGAAGCGTAAAGTGGTTGTCCATTTTCATCTACCAATTGCTTACAGTATGTTGCTTCTGATAAGAGCTTCCGACATTTTTGAATTGGTACTGGAATATTATTTGCATCTAAACTTGATTTTGAATCAGGATCTTGCAAATTTGGATACTTTTTTATTCAGATTGACATGGATAAAAAAAAAAAATTCAACTAGAAAATCGAAATATAAATAAAATTTGAACTTATTCGAGATGGAAAGGGAGAACTCCACGATGGACTTTGAGCAATATGGAACGAGCTGGAATTTGAATAATTGGTCATTTGATAGTGTAAGCTTCTCTCCCTGCATTTGAGCAAAATCAACAGTAAATTATTTTTAAGAATAAGGCGACTTTAAGCGCAAAATGTATACTATGATGTACTATAAGTCATGTGGATGCATCATGAAAAATAATTTAAGATGAATATATTATTTTGTGTGTAAATAAAAATTCAAATAACTTTGAAAACATAACGGTGTGTTATTGTAACAAACATGCATCGGTGTGTCTATAACATTGTAAACCACATGGTGTTTATATATACATCGTACCGGTCCCATGAATTCAAATAATAATAATAATAAAATTATCCAATATCGGTGCTCCAAAACTTTAAAATGAACCGGTGTGTCGTTTTCATATCAACACTGATGCATTAAAGTAATAAACACGCTGAAGTTTCGAAAAAATAAATAAAATATAAAAAAAAAACGACTTTGTTTTTTAACAATTGAAAAAAGAGTAGGAATTTAAAATCTAATTTCATAAAGTCATTTAAATAGTATAAAATTATTCATTGTTTCATTATTTTACCAAAATTTACAGTGGAAAGATTTGCAAGAGAGCCATACTAGAGAGAACTGTGGAGAAACAAAATACTTTAGAACAATATGATTTATTCAGAAGATCATAATTTGAAGGTAATTATGGTGATTCATTTAAAACAATTTTCATAAATTCTTTCATGGGTATTAAGCTATTCAATATTTATTATTTTTCCAAAATTTACATGGTACAAATTTGCAAGAGAGACATATAGGGGAGCATTGTGGAGCAGCATATCAATACTTTTGAAAGCATAGTTATTCAGAAGATCGGAATTGGAAGGGTATGGTAATTCATTCAAAACCCTTTTGGAGCAACAAAATTATTCAGAAAATCAGAAATCGAAGGGTTTTGTGATTCAGAAAAAAATTAAAAAATTTCATACTTACCTTAAACCCTTGCTTCTTTTTGTTTGTGTGACTGCAAAACTTCAACTTAGGGTTTAACTCCCTCTATCACTTCATAATTATAGCTTTTCATTTTATGTTTTTAGATTTAATTGGTTTATGTTTCCATATAAAAGGTGTTTGACATGTGATGCATCGGATCCAAACCCTCTCGACCCTGTCACATTTTTTTTTTAAACAATTTCGGGTAATTGGTGTGTCTTATGTAATATAACGCACCAATGTGCTTACAGATACAAATGCACTGACTATGCTGCAAATAATTTTAAAAAGTTGTTCATGGATGTGTAAATTTATTTGTTTATGGTATTTTTATATTTTCATTTTTTTCAATTGGAGCGGTGTTGTTAACGATACTTATCGCATCGTTGTAATTTAATGTTTTTTTAAATATTTTTATTAGTGCATTTTTAACATTAAATGCATCGATGTTGTTAATGATATATTGCGCACCACTCTAATTTATTGTTCTTTTAAATCTTTTTTATAGCGGTGCATTTGATAACATGTAATGCATCGGTGCTTTAATATTAATACAGTGCACCTGGATACTTTTTTTGGTGAAAATTATGTGATTTATTTATAAAATATATTTAATGTCTTTTGTATTGAATAATACAGGTTGTATATTGATAAAAATAAAAAAATAAAAGTATGAGAATAGTTCAAATAACAAAAATTCTAATGGATATAAGGATAACACATCCATAAAGGAAAAAAAGGCAAGTTCTTTGTAAATTCTATACAAAATTAATATGTTAAAAAGGCAAGTTCTTTGTAAATTCTATAAAAAATTAATATGTCTGAACTATATGTAAGTTTAACTAATATGTGTTGGTTAGTGTGTATCATGCAGAGCCATAAAATGAGGAATATCGATAAGATTCTTTGTGATCTAAGTGCAGAAGAGCATAAAAGCTTGATGGAAAAATTGCAAAAGGATGAACCACGTGAATGAAAAAATTATATTCAATATGAGTTTTTTTTTTAATTTTCATTAATTTTTTACTTAAAAATATTAGATAACATGTTCAAAATAATCTATTAATTCACATATGTTTAATGTTCCACAGATGGAACCAACAACGAAGGAACAAAATCTCATCCTAAGAAAATAAAAATTATAGAAGATGTAAATGATGATGAATTGGTCCTTAGCTCATCTGGAGTGGTGCTGGAAGTTAACGAAAGGGGAAATTTTTTTTACAAAACTATGAGGGATATAGTGGAACGAACGTATAGACGTACTTTCCATTTACAATACAGAAATCAATCCAATGATTCAAAGAACCAGGTTATATATAAACTACAAGAAGCGTTTCCAGAGCAATGGTCAATGAGACCTGTCAAACTTGCAATAGCAAAAACATACAACAACAAAAAAGAATCATTCAAAAAGTAATATTCCTAAAAATGTTTTTCTAGAATATGTATATATTACTACAAATCATTCCTAATTTATTAATATCAACCTTGTTATATTTACTTTTCATATATCAATATATAAAAATATTTAATTGTCATGTTACTTTTTTTAGGAAGATTATGAAAATCTCAAAGGATCAACGAGCTGATATCTGAAATATGCCAGTAGGAATGTCGAAAAAAATGTACAAGGAGATGGTAAAAGAAATGGACATAATTGCATCGCAGGAGGAGTCATATCAACAACAACGTGCTTCAAATGTATGAAATCATTGAATTTTTCTATTAGGTACATATAAATAAATGATTTAGCATTAATTATTAATTTTCAAGTATTTTCTTGCAGAAAATAAAACAAAATGGAACTCATTCAGCACATAAAACAGGACAACAAGGAAGAAAAGGTTGATAGCAAAGTTTGTGAGTAATTGTTATTTCCTTATAACATTAACTTAAGATTTCATTTTTGTATATTTTAAGTTGTTTTACAACAACCATCCTTGAATGTCTTCAAACAGGTGCACTAACATACAAAGAATAGTCATCGCAATAATTGATTGAGATTGGGCTAAGTAAGGGTTGTGAGTATATGTTGGCATATAAAAATTTAATTGTGGAATTTGCAAGTATCTATGTTGTTTTAGTTCTCTCATTTTATAATTAATGGAACAAAAAAAATCTTTTATATTAAATCTATAATTTATTATGGGGTATATTAAAACTGCAGAAAACAAAGTATGGAAATGTGCCAACAAAAGAGTTGTTGACAGAAGGCATGAGATTTGGTTTTGAAAAAATGTGTATCATTCAGGACTCGATTCTTTCTATGGTATGTCACTTTTCAATTTACATTCATGTATATTATTTATTTAAATTTTCATTATTCTCACCAATGCAGATACACTCTTTACACTCTCTTTTTATTTTTGTAGATGGAATCATTTGAAGAAGAGGAAAACAAACAAGCCAATCAACAAAACATTCAACCAAATAACCCAATTCATGGAAGTAGCTCGAGCACGTCTGACAACAGTTCCAGCAAAGAATGATGATCAATATATTTGGATATCGATGCAAGTTGTTGTATTTTTTGAAATAATTGTCTGTGAAAATCAGACATTTTGTTTAATGTAATGGACATAGTACTGTCTCAATTGAAAGACAAGGGGTTACCAATAAGGGTCCCATTTTGTATGATAAAGAGCCTCTTATTCATATATAATAAAATATTTTTTGTTTTATTCTTTTGTGTTGTCCAATGTTCCTGTGAAATGTTACATCACTGAATAAATTTATGGATGATTAAATATTATAACAAAGAGATGTGAACATTGATGATATAACAAGATAATCCAAACATCATATCCAAATGCACTAATCAAAATTTAATTTATATGAATATTATTATAAGATATATGTTGATTTTTCGATAAACAATGGAATTAAAAAATAAAAATAATTGTGCATTGTCATAGGTCGATGCTTCTAAAAAGAGAAAATGGCAACCGATGTGTTCAATGATAAGAAGCACCGGTGCCTTTAATTATAACACGCATTGATGTTGTAACATAATACGCATCGGTGCTGACATAAATTGAAAAGGCACCAATATTAATAATATTTTAACAAAAATTTATAATAATAATACGGTTTATGGGTGCTTTCAATTTATAAGCCCGTCGGTGCTTCTCTTTCACGAGTCCGTGTCGGATCCTTCTTGACATCATGCATCGGTCCTATTTGTTTTTTAACGCACCAGTGCATGTTATCATCGATTTTCCCGGTGCTTTATTCCTATTAAGGAATCAGTGCGTTTATGTTTAAAAGAGCACCGATGCCCCATATTTCTTGGACAGCCCCGGTGCTTTGGTTGACATGTGAGCACCAGGGCTTTAAGTTCAAGAACGCATTGGTGTTCAGTATCATAGATTCGACCGGTGCGTTGTTGTTGTTAAAGCACCAGGTTGTAGTTTGTATAAACGCACTGGGGCTCCAATATTTTAGGACTCGCATGGTGCCTATTGTGCAATGTAGGCATTAGTGTGTTAATGTTTTAAGCGCACCGATGTGTATGGCCTATAAATCACAACGCATGGAAAAATATCCGCTACAACCTCTGCCCACCCAAATTTTTTTAGTTATAATGAAGTTCTGTTATAATCTCCGCAAAACCATCCGCTACCAAAAACAAATGTTCTCGTCGAGGTTTTTTTGACAATTTTTGTCAATTTCTTAACACTAAAATCCTCTGCTATAACCTCTACTAGAGGGTCTTTTCCTTGTAGTGTAAGGATTTCCCCTTATTAAAACCTAAAAACAAAATAACTCAAATTTTCAAAAAAGAATCAAATTGAAAACAAAAACAATGTACAAACTATTTAAACTAATGCAATGTAAAGCCAAACAATCAAAAGAAAACAAAGCAAGATAAAATATGAATGAAAATTAGGCTTGAAGCATGCTAACATATTGTTAAGAATTAGAGCGAAAACAAGATGAGACAAGAAATGGAGGAAAAGACCTTGAACCATTCTGATGCACATTATATTGATCTGATGATATGAATGTATAATATATAGATTGACTAGATCTAGATCTCATTGACAACTCATCAATGGATCATGACAACACCTCATGAATAGATGAGGTTTACAACCCATATCAATATGGTCTCGGACTTTGTGATTTTCTAGGGACTCACAGTCTAGCATCTCCCCCCCCCCTCAATCACAAGTCTAAATAATTTTACCAGTAACAAAATAATTAACTGATGTCATTTTCATTATTGAACAGAGATTTGATGAAGATATGCTTGAAAAACCACCAATATATGGATCTGGAAGAAAACATCTACCATGTTTGAACATCCCCATTATTTTAATTTGAGGAGGCCAGTTGTCATTCTAGAATTATCAAATATCGATTGATTTTTATGAACGATGGGACTTCAAATACTGAATCGTGACTCTCATCATTGATGTCTGATATCCCCCCTTGTCAGGTGCAAGCTTAAGCTTTGGATTCTTTTTTTCTTCATGTGGTGGTTTTGTTGGTTAACCACTAACCATATTCCATTAATTCTTGAATAATGTGGTGGTTTTGGATGACCACTAACCAATTTTATTTGAACAATGTAGTGGTTTTGGTTTACCACTAACCAACAATACTTGAACATTATGGTGGTTTTGGATTACCACTAACCATCTTCAATCCCCTCCTGAACGTGTAAGAGAGTATCAATTTTATCAATGTGCTCCCCCCTTGAGGTGAGGAAAGTACCATCTTTGATTTAATTTCAGAGAACATATAGAATTGGATCTAGATCATCACCAAAATCATTTGGAATAATTGTTTGAAACATTTTTTTGGTTGTCATTTATCCATGCAATTGTGGCTTTATCTCTATCTTGACTAGATAATAAGACTTATGTAGCTTCTTTACTTGTTGATTCCATTTCTGTGAATTTATCCATCCATAATGAAATGTTTGTTTAAACTTATTCTTATTTCGACACTTTTCTAAGAGATGATTTGTCTTCCCACAATGAAGACAAAGATGGAGATCAAAACACTGTGACTCCAAGTGACCAACTCTATAACAATGTTGGCACTTATTACTAATATTCTTCACTTCTTCAATAAGTCATGCACTCACAAACTGAATTGGTTTAGAGTAATCTAGGATATGAAAGTTATTTCCTTTGGCATATCCTAAGCCGTGTCATTTTTTGTTAAATGATAATTCTTCCCAAGGTCTGACAAACATCTTGAAAAGATCATTTTGACTTTGTTCTTTTACTTCTTCACATTTGTTGTTGTTGTCATTCGGCGCTTCTGATTCAACTTTGATAAATATTTCTTCTATCAATTGCATGGAAGATTTCATTTATTCTTATGCATTAGCTATCAAGTCTTTTGTATCACAATTAGCATCAACCATCTGCATTATGTCTTGTATGTCACAAGTAGCATCAACTTTTTGTATGAACTCATTTGTATCGCATGTTACATCAACCATTTGGATGAACTCTTCTGTAGCACTTGTTGCATCAATCTTCTCTATTAGATCCTTCATGTCACAACTTGTATCAACCTTTTGATTTGTTGTAGATGTTGCATCAATCATGTCATCAATTTGATTTTGTTTTTCTCTTAGTTTTATTTGAAATGCATCAATCAATTGATCATTCATTTATATTTCATCTTGAAGATCATTTGTTGATTGTATTGTATCAACCATTTGATCAATTAGTTTTTGTTTTTTACTTGATGTCCACTCAAGATTTTTAACTCGATTTTGCAATTCATGGTTGTCTTCTTGCAATTCCTTGATTTCTTGAGAAGCATTTTGTAAACGCTTTCCTCCTTTTCTCGTTTCTTATTATTCTCTTGCTCACTTGTCACGCTCTCTTGCACTTGCTCGCTTTCACTTCTTTATTTTCTTACTCTCTCGCTAGATTTGATGTTACACTTAGGGTGTCGGGTACTACCAATCATTCACCCTAAAGTGTGATTAAAATGACTTAACTTTGATTGAATCAATTGACCTCCTTATTCTAATTTCAAGCAAGTCTTGATAATGACATGCACAAATAACTTTTGACTTGAAAGGGGTTGACACTTTACCCCTTGTACAATTCAATGACCAAATTTAATGATTTACTCCTCATTTTTTACAATGCACGATCAATGTAGTGCAACAATTTTCTCTTGCATGCTTTTAATTTCTATTTGCAATCCACCATTATCCTTTTTATATTCCACCATCGTCCATTTTTAGCGCATGAGAATCAGGTGCTTGATTTTGGTTGTCGATATTAAATATGTGTCACATAAACATCAAAGGAAATAGCCACCGTCCAGTATCTAAAAAAGACATGTACAATCACACACAAGCACATTGTGTTCCTCAGACCCCCTTATTCTAATTTCACGAAATGTCTAAGACACATCCACCAAAAATTATCGTTTTATTAAAATATTTGGTACAATACGTTTCGTATGATCTTTTGTTTTCCTTTTCAATGAGAAGAGATTCTCTTGACTGAGGTTTCAATAAGCCACTTCCACTTCACTTTTGAGAATAATCACTAAATCATTTTACAAGGTATGACAACCAAACCTCTTTTTTATCAAACTTTCAAACTTATGTACACTAAATGACAAATGTATCTTTTCAATAAACACATAAAACAAACTTTCAAAAGTTTGCTTTTGTTGTTTTGTAAAATTAGATCGTATAAATCTACCCAAAATATAATAATGCTTTCACTTGGCATAACAATGCATTGTAAACTTATGTGGCCATAACAACTCAATTTTAGTGAACTCACCCGAAATTGATTTTGAACATAGAGGATGATAATACCATTGGAGTGTTGATCGCGTGGTCATTTGCTCCACTGAAAAGGTGTTGAGCTGGATCTTCTGCATCTTCTCTGCACATATTTGTTTGTTGTTTGTCCATGTTGCATTGGGATACAATGGCAGCGTGCACCAGTTCAGAGCGGAGTTCGTCCTCACCACAAAAGCTCATGATCGGTGTTGTTGAGATAGTTGTTCCTCTTATTTTTCAATGTCTTTCACATGCAGATATGTTTTCTTTTGGGTCAAATTCATTCCAGCCAAAAAAAAAAATCATTACGCAGCATCCGATACAAAGTCAAAACCCTTGAAGCTAGCATTCGTTGGTTCAATGACCCAAATGCCGAGAGGCATTTTGCTCCATTGAAAAGTCGTTTTAGAGGCAAATTGCAGATCCTAGGAAAATTGCACATCCTTGCAGATGATTGTAGATCCTTTCATACGATTGACTAAGCGATTGGATGAGTACTGGATGCAATTCCTCGAATCAAAATTAGGGTTTTGATTTGGATCTGCACACAAACACCATTCAATAAATTCAATGGCACCAAAACCGAGTTCAGATCCACTCGTCCACTACGTCAATTTCCTTCTTCTCTTTCCAGCGGACACATGGGATACTTTCAGTTGGGCGTAAATTTATGTGGCTGCTCATCCACTGAATTGTTGTTTAGTTCCAACTATCGAACCCAGATTTGGCCCACCTTTGGAGCCACCTGTTGTCAAAGTTGCTTGATCTCTTCGTGCACATCTTGACTACTCGTAATATAAAAGCTACAAAATTCAACACTCACTCCTTATAAAACTACCACGATTTTTCCATTTTCCAGATCACTACATGTAGATCTGAATCACTTTTACCACAATTCCTTTTCGACCAACTAAAAACTCAACCCTTTGACAGATTTGGATTCAAATTTATTTATTTTTTTCGCTGACAACTCATTATTGTGATAACTGAATCCCTTGGACTTACATAACAATCTAAGGAGATCACTGGATGATATACGAAAAAATCGAATGAGAAGATAGATTGTTGCATAACAAGAACAATATAGCTTTGGTTGTTTGGCAGACCTGCTTGTTTAGATCATTGGTTGAAATATTGCACACAAAATGACAAATGATTTCATAATGGGTTTCTTGGGAACTCTATCCAAAGAACTTATTCTTCTCAATTTAGAAATCTGTCAATTATAGTCATGTGGATCACAGAAACCATTTTTTCCATGTAAGTACACGCAGCTCAAAGCAAACAGTGCAGTGATGCCTCATAGTAACACTTCTCTGCTAGCTATAGCTTCTTCCATACTTTGCAGGACTTAGAACTCAGAATCCAAGGTTAAATTTTGATGATTATTAAGAAACTGAGGAATTATCAGAAACAAGAACGGTGTTTGAAACACATCATCTATCATATAGATCTATGGGCCTTATGTGCCCAAAGAGCATATCTATCTATTACAGCAACAAATCTATGAACTGGCGTGTAAATAAAGCACAAAATATTCCCAATTTCCTATAAGTTTATATCCCATATATGCAAATAAATATACTTCAAAAAAATTGAAGTAATTGCACTTCTGCAAATTGAAAGAACTATTACCTTTTCTTTTTTTATTGTTGCGTTCTTGCTTGCTTGACCTTTCTATGTAGATCCACCATGCCAAAAAATGTCGAGACCTGTAATCTATCATATTGCTCTTGTCTTTGCTTTATGTGTTCAAAAATATAGATCATCGTTCTATTGGTGTAGGGAGTATAGCTTTTCTTATGGATCACCACCGTGGAGATTGTATTCAACTCGGCACTTTCATATTCTTTACATTGACTATACCTATCATGGATAACTACCATCGAGAGGTTACCATATCCTTATGATCATAGACACTCTGATATCATGTTAAGAATTAGAGGAAAAAAAAAAAAAGACAAAATTAGAAATGGCTGAAAAGATCTTAAGCCATTGTGATGTACATTGTATTGATATGATGATATTAATTTATAGTAAATAGATTGACTATATTTAGATCTAGATCTCATTGAGAACTCATCAATGAATCATGACAATACTTCATGAATAGATGAAATTTACAAGTCATATCAATGTGGTTTCGAGTTTTGTGATTATCTAGAAACTCAGAATCTAACACATATCAAAGAAGTATCAACCAAAAATAAGCAAACCAGAATATGAAAGAAGTATCAACCAAAAATAAGCAAACCAGAATATGATATGTACAATAAATCAGACATTTTATTGAGATACAAAGGAAAATACAAAACAAAAAACAATCTTGAAAAAAAGAAATGAAACCTATGTTAATCTCGCAATTATGACATCAATTTTATAAAAACCTCTGCAATCAAGTTACATCAATTCTATTTCATTTTGTTCACTTAAATGATTCTTGTTTCACAATATTTTGCAAAGGGCTAATTGCAGTGAATATTTCAAAATCAAATCTCTATAATTGTCAGTTGGAAAATAAATGTTTAACCAATGTAATTATAAGCAAGACCATTAATAATCAAGAGATGCGGAAGATAAGGAGAATCTTCTCTGAATTTAAGCAATGATTGCAGTAATGTTCTCGAGATGACTACTTTGTTTTCAAAACCAATTCCTTCTTCATTTGATAAATTCCACCAGCTATACCTGAGGGCGAAAACAAGGAAATAATTAACTTTCATGCCAATAATCCTTTACAACGATGAATGAACACATGGATAATGATAAAATTGAGAGATGTTAATCAGACTCAAAGAAATGTATTCAAGGAACTAGTAAGCAAATAAAATTTTGAAACACTTCCCTGACACATTCTTCTCGGCTACATTTCATGCATTAAAGGTAGCTTGTTTGAAATTGCCAAACGCCTAACTTGTATTTTTAGATCCTGCCATTATTAGGAAATCTCTTAAAATAAAATTTCTTCAGCTAATTTCCTATTTCATTTTTGCTTAAGAGATTATTTTGGGTAGATCAATTGAAACTTTGTGTGCCTCAATGTCCGAGTGTCAAGTGATATCAAACTCTTGAAATAATGAATTTAATGGTCATAGAAAGAGTCTTCAAGAAATTAAATATTTTCTTGGTAGACACATGGAATTACAAAAATGAAATAAGAACATTATAATGAGAAATGAAAAAATTGAAACTTGTATCCGTATTGAAATTCTACCTCATTATTATCTTGTCTTATTGGTAAAGACCGAAATACCTCATTATTTTGCCTCATTGGTAAAGACCGAAGTACCTCATTATCTTGCAATTGATGTTCTAATTGATCAGAGAAGGATCATGGTATTGGTATATCAACCGAAATACCTCATTATCTTGCCTCATTGGTAAAGACCGAAGTACCTCATTATCTTGCGATTGATGTTCTAATTGATTAGAGATAATTGATCAGAGAAGGATCATGGTATTGGTATATCAACCGAAATACCTCATTATCTTGCCTCATTGGTAAAGACCGAAGTACCTCATTATCTTGAAATTGATGTTCTAATTGATTAGAGAAGGATCATGATATTGGTATTTGAATGATAGGCCATTGAAATGATCCATTTGTATAGAAAAAATATCATTAACTTTAATGGTGTTAGACAACTGATTATGACAACAATAAGGTTTTCCATTTTCCATATTTAGGGAAATGCAAGAATCTAGAAAAGACATACTTTGACAAGTATTTATAGAGATAACATTTTCCCATCTAAAAGGTTGACATGGGAAATATTAAAAAGAATCCAAGGCCATCTTTTCATCCTTCTCATTCCCAAATTGGAGATCACTGACAGTTAACTCCTCATTAGAATATGATCTTGGCGAAAACACGTGGGAAGGATCAAGTATAAATATCTATGCATAAGAAGCATTAAACATATCAGGATATAAAAAATTATAGCTATCATAAATCAGAAAATGAAAAGCTTCTATACGAGGAGTATTTTTAAAGAGATTTTTTCTCCCAAATCCTTATTTGTGGTAGATGAATCATTTAAAAGCTTTGGACTAGTAAATAGGTTATCACTAACTAACACATTATCAACCTTTTCAAAATCATCTCTAACTTCTTCTAAGCAAGATGTAAAACATTTAATACATTGTGCATCTAAATCTACTCCTTCAGTTAACTGAATAGTTTTTACCTCTTGCTTCCCTAAGATGTTGCAACTCATAGAATTATCTACATGAAGTTTATTTTCACACATAGTCAATGGAATCATATCATAAATATTTCCAGAGTAAGGAGGTTGGAGAGATAATCATTGGACTAGTCCATGAGTGTAATTCCAAGAGATTCTTCTTCACTCTCTAAGAGATGGATTATAAGAGATGGATTCTTCCTCAAAACTTTATAAAGTCACACTCAAATTTTCAAGAGAGTGACATCCTTCTTCGTTCTTATGTGGAGATTCCTTTTCCTTATGTTTTTCCTCTAATCCTATAGATAAAGGAGAATGACAAGATTCTGACATGACCATTGCTTGAAATTGTATTGTCTTATCATTAACAAAAAGTAATTCCATGCTTTTTACTTCCACGGGGTTCTCCAAAATATTGGAACTCAACCTTTCTGTGTGAGATATTACATGTTTATTAGGATGAAGAGTTGATGAAAAAAAGATCAAATTATTGTATAAGACTAGAAATATCATGTGAAAGGCATCTAACTTCATCATCAACATCGAAACATGATACAAAATCAACACTATCTAATTCATCTTACTTAATAGAAAGAGAATTATGTAGGAAATGTTCAAACAATTCAATCTGAGAAGGTTTATTAACTAAAGAAAACCTATGACAAATACACATGAATATTGATAGGAAATATTCAGTCGATTTGTCTCCCCCTTTTCATAGATCCTGTAATTCACTACATAACTTATCATAGGAATAATTATGAAAAGCATTATGAAACCGATTCCTAAATTGTTTACAGTTGTGAATAGAGATGGCGGGAAGATATTTCAACCAGTTTTTAACTTGCCCTTTGAAAGTGAAAGCAAGTAACCTGCATAAAACACCTTCATCAGTAATAGAGTGATTAATACAAATAGTAATAAATAGAAGGAGATGTTCAGGAACCCATACCTTTCATTCTCCATCAAACTTAGTGTTATACAAGAGTAAAAATGTCTTATTGGTAATGATGGTAAATTAAAAAAGTATAAATTCATTCCCATACAGAATGGGGATTTGGTTAAGAGTCGTTGATAGTGAAATGCATTCACAATGAATGACTCCATAGGGATGGCTTGTCATCTGGCCCTCCTTCTAGTGTTAGTTGTTGATAGACTGAAAAATTATTACTAACAATAGGGGATCATCACCTTGATTAGGCCTATACTTGTTTGGTATCGCAAACGATAGCCACTAATGAAATGTTGCTCCTTAATGAAAGATTTAATCGTTTAAGGATTTTCTAAAATTGTAAATGTAATTTTCATCTAAAAATGAAAATTCAACTTTATTTTGTCTTAAGGGACAATAAAAACTATGATTGTATACATGGAATATAAAAACTATAATTATATACATGGAATTAAATATCTAAAAACAAAAAAAAAATCAAATTTTACAGGATAGAATCCCACTAGCATAATCAGTGCATATAAACACAGAAGAAAATCATATGGAAAATATAATTGAATATGTCCCTCTAATCCAAACCATGACCAAAACATGATATTTTACTGGTGTAATCAACTGACAAAAATGTACTTTTAATTATACCAGTAAAATATGGACAAGTGAAAAAAATTCCAATTGCATGAATCAGCCATGAGCAATCTCTTGTTGTATTCTGTTCTCAGAAATAGTTCTTCAAATAAAAGTTCAACTAAAAGCATAATTTTAAATGAGATTAAATAAAAAAAAATGATTATTAATTTTATTGAAAAAAGTTCCTTAAAATCAATAATATTATGCAAAGAAATTTCACATAAATAAATTGAAATCTGGTCATAAGATGGTGGTCAATAGATATAGACATCAACATTTTTTTTCCTACCATTTTTAATGAATAAAGACTTATTTTTCTAACATAAATATGTTCTCATATCTAATCAAAACCGGTTGACAAATTTTAAAGAAAAAAAATCACATAAATAAATTGAAAATTGGTCAAAAGATGGTGGTCAAGAGATATAAACATCGGCATCTTTTTTCCTACCATTTTTCCATTCTCAATCCACAAGAATGTGAGAGTTTATTAGTTTCATTGGTATCTCAATCAAAACTAACAACGAATGAGGTCGATAGGAATATACAATTGTTCTCCTCTGTCATTATCTGATTAACACGACATGGCTACATGGCTACTTCTAGATGCAAGACAAGAATCACCATGCTGCAAAATGCAATGGTTCATGTATGCAAAATTGTGTTGTCAAATCATGATGGATATAATACCAAGATATGATGACAAAATTTTCTTCACCCAATGCCAAGATGTTATCACTCTTGCATATGCTCCTCCTCCTTTCACACTAATATATGGTAGCATAATCTCTGTATTGGCTGAGAGAAAAATCAACCCCCATATCTTGTGCCAGTGGTCTCCTTTTATAACCCTCCAACTTCAAGTGATCTGGTGACTTGCCTTTAAGTTGTTATTGGTGGAAACTAGAAAACATTGAAATCGATGAAAAACATGAAACCTCTAACGTTCTGGTGCACCTCCTCTGGAACTGTATTTAATAAAATCTGCAAAGTATCTCTACAAAAACTTTAGGGTTCCATTCAAAAAGGAAATCCCTCCATTTCCTTCTCTATTCCCATCGCAATTCAATTCGATCTTGATTGTGTGGCGTTGATAAAAAGTTTCATAAAACATAAAAATAAAAAATCTACAAGTAAATTATTATAATACAGAAGTTTTGAAAAATATATATATACTATATATATACAAGGATTAAGTTACATTTTGGAAATTAATGTTATTAATGTTATTTATTGTTTACAATCATTGCATGTTTATTTTTAATAAACTTATAATAATAATAATGATAAAAGAACCTATGAAAATCACTTTCACTAGATTTTATATTTTATGTAAAGGTTTGTGGTTTCAAAGTTTTTTTTTTTACTTAAATATAATATGTAATTTTGTTCCATATTCATATTAGTGTAATGGTGTGTTGGAGTATGGATCAAAATAATGAGACCAAAAATTTATTGAAGTTTCAACAAAGCATAGTTTATTTTGTATTTCCAAAACCCTTTAATCATGAGTTTAGAGTATTTGTAAATCCACACTGTTATAAAAGAACATTTTTACTCAAAAGATATAGGATCTTGAAATGATAATGATTTGGTGAAGTTTCAATTGTATAATATTGATAACACTAAAAATATGAAAAATATATAAGTGTTAATGATAAACAATAATGCTCCAATCAAACAAACCAACAACTTAACCATACCCATAAGATGATCAAGAAGCTTAACTATTTCCCCCTACATGCAAAAAGATGGTATTTTTATTTGTATATGTCAATTAAAACACTAAAGAAAAGACTTAAATGGCTCAACCATTACTTATGCGATCAAAATGCGGTGAAACAACAAGTTTACGTGATGCAACAATCTCATCACCGAAATCATAATCATTAAGCTAGATGTATGCATGTAATTTCACTAATGATTTCATTCCGACAACATCACATCACCAAATCATCATCCAATGAAAGATAAGCCAAAAAGAATCGATGATAAAAAGCACACAAAATCAAACAACCAAGACAGGAGAACCATTAGACCATCCCTTCAAATCAAGAGAAACAAAACAAATACAAGAGAAGGCAGTAATTTCAAAAATTTAATGGGGGGGGCTTTACTTTTGTCAAAAATAAAGGGGGGTTGTTGAGGGCTCAACACCTACCCAGGTTCAATTCCCACAAGTGACATGTTGATCTCTTAATGAGAATATTGTTGACAGAGCTTCAATCTTCTATAGAATCTAGTTTACCCTAGGTACCATCCTCAAAATGAGGGGAAGTGCCAAGTGGGTTTCCCTCGGAAATGCATTACATGGAAAAAAAAAATGGGCACATATGTTTCATTAACGTTGTTGTGGGGATAGTTCCTCCTACATTTCAATTATTCTTGTTTCATTGACCGTCTCCTTGTACACTTTATAGCATGTTTTATCATCTCCATCATCACAGTTAATTTTATTAATCTTCTTGAAAAATGAAAAGCATAATAAAAAATCAATTAATATTTGTATGAAAGTAAATATAACAAAAATATAAATTCGGTAATGTTTTGGACATGTATATACATGTTATAGAAAAACATGTTTATCAATAATACATTTTAAATAATTCTTTTTTGTTATTGTAAGTCTCACATGTATCATTGACCATTGCTCTAGAAACACTTGTTGTAGTTTAAATATAGCTTAATTATTGGATTCATTAAATTGATTTTTGTAATCTAAGTGAAAAGAACGTCTATATGTTCTTTCCACAATATCTCTCATAGTTTTATAAAAAAAATCCTCATGGAATTAACTTTCAACACCATTCCAAGTGAACTGAGGACCAATTCATCATCATTTACATCCTTTGTAATTATTTTCTTCTTAGGAGGGCCTTATATTCCCTCATTTTTGGTCCTTACACAACATTTAACATATGTGAAATCGATGTTTGAAACTTGCTATTAGCATTAAGAAATACATTATTGTTAAAATTTCAAAGAAAAACTTTGTGTTCATCACCTTCTAACCCACCTAATTCCCATGCTTGCATTATTTCCATAAAGCTTCTATGTTGTTTTCCACTCAGATTGCAAACAATCTTATCAAGTTTTTTCAAGTTTTAGCTCTACTTGACACATGCGAACCAATACACGTTCATTTAGATGTATAGATAATTCAAATATATTACTTTTATATTAAAACTTCTAATAACTTGGCATGTTCTCTTGATGGAGCATACTTTCCTTGTGCTCTTTATTACAAGGCTTTTCCTACGATCTTTTATCAGCCATATTCTATCAATAAAACACCACATACATAGCAAAATATGCAAATTATGAAATATTTGTACGAACTAAAGAGAGAATTTCAGAATAAAATTATTTTTGGGTTAAATGGTGTGCATTATACAGTAAGATGCAAGGGTGCATATTCTACATAACAATGCCCTGGTGCATTTAATGATATATGGAGCACCATGAAACCCAGGGACATTTTAAAAAAAATTGACAGGGTAAAGTGATGTTGATCCGGATTTATGAGCGGAACGAAAGGAATAACAGATTGAATACAATAACACAGAGATACGAAGAACAACAACAAATATCTAGTGAACAATAACTTCTATTGAATAAATAAAATAGGTTGAAATTGTAAGACTGCAGAACTGGAAACAACTTGCTTGAATGGTTATAGCTATCTCTCAGAAGAGATGTGGCTTTCTACATGCATTTGTCTGAGCAGAATGATTACAATGAGGCTCTAGAGGCCTTTTTAACATTACTCGTGAATGCCAAAACCATAGACATCCAAAAACCTAACCCTAGGAGATGAAACGCCAAAAGTTATGTGGGCCCCGATGGGTAAGTTGGTGCCTCAACTTCTCGGGGTCATAAATTTTGCATACGACCTATGTTTTAGATGTGCGATAGCCCGTTGGGCTTTCAAGAACTACACATCATGTCATCAAACTTTGACTTTGTCTATAGTTTGACTGTGGCAAGCCAAAAAAACAGTGTTTAGGGCCCCAAAACAGCCTTGAAAGTATAGAAAGATGTACTGACATAAAAAAAAAAATCCAAAATAAGCCAATTGGATCAGGTGGGTGGCTACCAGTCTCCACTTGGAAACTGTGTAGGGATTTAGACATCCCTGGAAGTGTAGAACCCATAATTACAAATAATTACAAAAGAACGTGCTAAACTAAAAACTGTCAAGAGGATCCAGTTGGAATAGGTGGGTGGCCACTAATATCCACCTGGATCAGTCCTCCCCCCTTAGAAAGCAATGGTCTCCATTACGTTGAGTGCCCCTATCAGGTGAGGAAACTTCTGTTGAATTTGGCCCCAGGGGAGCCACTTTCCTTGGTGTAGGAGTTGCCCTGCCTTGACAACCCTATAAAGTCGGATCCACTGTTGGCAAGTTCCCTTGACCTGTGTGTCCACTATCTAATCAATGAATGCTTGTTCCATGCGGTCAGGGTTGAGCTCTGTTGGTGTCAATTGTTCTGCAATCTCTGAGGTGTCCAATAATGGTGGAAAATATGGTTGAAGGAGGTCGACATTAAACACTTGGTGCAAGCCAAGGAAGGGTGGAGTGTTGAGCTCAAAAGCATTGCTACCCACAACCTTGGTGATAGTGTAAGGCCCATATCAAAGTGGGTGGAGCTTCTGATGGGGCCCTGTAAGGCGCTCTTTGTGTAAATGTAATCGGACCTTGTCTCCCACCTGAAACTGGTGCGGTACTCGGTGTTGATCATGGCGTTTCTTATACTTAGCATTGGTTTTTTGCAAAATCTCATGGACCTGTTGGTGGATGTTTTGAATCCACTCAATGAATCTGGTGCCTTTGTTGACCTCAGACTGAACATGGGAAGATTCTTCCTGTGTGGTTGCAAGAGGTAGTGCAACATTAATGGGACCCAAGGGTTGGAATCCCAACCCTACCTAAAATGGGATATGGTCGGTGGAGCTATGGAGAGACCTGTTGTAGTTGTATTGAACATAGGGAATACTCTCATCCCATGTACAAGGATGTTTAGAGTTGTACATGTGCTGGATGTGCACAATCATCTGATTGATGACCTCTGTCTGGCCATCAGTTTGGGGGTGGAAAGCAGTGGATTTAGTGAGCTTGGTGTCCAACAATGACCAGAGACTTAACCAAAATGTGTTGAGGAACCTGTTGTCCCGATCTGAGGTGATGGTCTGTGGTACCCCAAAATGGACCCACACTCGTTCGAAGAAGAGCTTGGCAGTAGTTGCCGCTGTGATGCTCTTCTTGTAGGCTGTGATAATGGCCATATTTGAAAATCGATCAACCACCACAAAAACACAATCATTGCCATGCTTGGTGGACAAAAGGCTAGATATGTAATCCATCGAGATGGATTCCCAAGGCCTCTCGGAAGTAGGAAGAGGGGTGTATAAGCCTTTCTTCTTGATGGTTGGCTTGGAAATGGCATAGGAAGTGAAAGATCTAATATACTTGCTGACGTCTTGTCAAAGTTTTGGCCAATAAAAATGTTTTTGTAAAACGACCACAATTTTCTCCATGCCAAAATCTCTTGCCATATGACTGTAGTGAGCCTGCCAAATCAACTTTTCCCACTCAGTTGTGGGAACAAAGAGATGGCCTAGATGGCATAACATTCCATCTTGGATGTGAAAATCAGTGACATTCGCTCATGTACCCAAGAGCTGATAGGTGGTGGTGAAGTCAAGGTCACACTGATAAAGTTGGGGCCACTTAGATGCCTCATGCCCACAGGAATGGAGCACTGTGGTGACTGCAGCAATGGGAGGGCTACTGAGGCAGTCAGCGACATGATTTGTGCTCCCAATTTTATACTTGATGTTGAGATGGAACTGATGTAGGTATGTGGACCACTTTTGATGGCAGACATTCTGCAACTTCACTTGTGTTTGTATGAACTGCAGAGGCTTGTGATCAGTGTAGATGATTGTCTCCTTTCCCATAATGAAATGTTTCCATTGACAGAAGGCTTGCACAATGGAATACATTTCTTTGTCATAGGTGGGGTATTTTTGGACAGTATCTGAGAGTGTCTCACTATGGTGTGCTACTGGATGACCATGTTGAGTGAGAACTACATCGATATCATATTCGAAGGCATCGATCTCAATCTCGAGTGGTTGTTGCAGATCAGGTAAGGAGAGTACTGGAGTTGAGCACAAGTGATGTTTCAGATCATCAAATGCTTGTTGTTGTGCCTTCCCCATGCAAACTTTTCCTTGATACCACCCTTGGTTACTTGGTTGAGGGCCCATGCAATATGGGTGAATCCCAACACGAACCTTCGGTAGAATTTGGCAAGTCCCACGAAGCTCTGAAGCTCGATTAGTGTGGTTGGGGTGGACCAGTCACGAATGACTTTGATCTTAGCTGGATCCACATGTACGTCATGCTTATCAACAACTTAGCCCAAGTATTGGACCCTGTTCATGCCAATGAAGAATTTTTCCAAGTTGGCATATATCTTGTGTTGTCGCAGAGTGCCCAAAACCTGTTGAATATGTTGCATGTGTTCCCCCCAAGTTATGTTGAAGATGAGGATGTCATCTAGATATACCACCACAAAAGAGTTGGTGAAGGGTCTCAATACATCATCCATCAATCTCATGAAAGTTGTTGGTGCATTTCTTAAGCCAAAGGGCATGACCAGCCATTCGAAGAGACCTTCTTTAGATTTGAAAGTTGTCTTCCATACATCAGTTGGTTCGATGGGAACCTGGTGGTAGCCATACTTTAGGTCGATCTTGTTGAATAAATTTCCCCCCTTGAGTTGGTCAAGAAGGTCATCAATTCAGGGAATTGGGTACCAGTTCCTGATTGTGATTTTGTTTAATGCTCTGTAATCAATGTAGAGATGGCACGTCTCATCTTTCTTCTGCACCAGCACAATCGAGATTCTACAAGGGGAGGATTTGGGTCGGATGTGCCCCTTTTGAAGAAGCTCTTGGATATGGTGCTTGATTTTGTCATTTTCCATCAATGATAAATGATAGACTAGTCCATTAGGCAGTGGGGAACTGGGGGTTAGATCAATTGGATGCTTGACTTGGCAGTGTGTCGGTACCCCGGTGGGTGAGGAGAAGATGTCTCTATACTCTTCCATGATCCCTTCCACTTGCTTCTATTGCAAAGAGAGGCTCTTTGTAGAGGTCACGGATGTGGCAACGACCTTCTATTTACTGCGAGCATGGATCACAAAGAAGATGAACTTACCAGTCTGTGAAATGACCTTACTGCATTGCTTAGCAGAGATTAAAGAAATAATGGTAGGTGAAGCTACCTCTGGTATCATGTACAATTGTCTACCCAAAGTAATAATAACATTGCAGGGTCTAGACTCATACACAGCATGTCGCTTCCACAAATATGGTTAGCTTAAAAGAACATCACAAACTTCAAAGGGAGAAATATCACACAATACCTCGTCTTTGAAGGGCTTGATGTTGTAGGGAAAACAACATTGTTGGTTGACACGGAGATCTTGTCCTTGGCAGAGCCAACCAACGGTGTAGGGTTACAGGTGCGGTGTTATCAACAGATCTAGCCGCTTGACAACCTTTGTTGAAATCGGGCTCTTCTGACTATCGTTATCGACAATGAAATGCAGCAAAGTTCCCTTTACCCACATCTGTGAGTGAAAGAGGTGTTCCTCTTCCTATTGGTTCGCTTGGTTGGACTTTGGTGGTAGCGATAGTGACACTGGGTTTGGCATCGATGATCCGCTTCCCACTTTCTAGATTTGATTCAGAGTCAGAATCTGCCTCTGACTCGGAAGCTTTCATCTTGGCCACCAGTGACTTCTTGGAGCGACATTCTTCGGTGTTGTGCCAAGGGATTTTATGGTATTCACACCATTTTCTTGTGTCCTTCTTTGTCTTCTCACTACCCTTCTTGGGTTGCAGCCTGGACTAGTTGTCCTGAGAGCGGTCATCTTTGTTCTGTCCCTTGTTTTCTGGGTTGCGACCTCCATTTCCCTGCTTAACCTGTGAGGAGTTTGCAAATCCAAATTCTCGCCTCTTCTGCTTAAATTCCTACTCGATCTTGACATCATATCTATAATTTGCACCTAATGATGCGATGTCCAAAAAATTCATTTATGTTTGAATGTATCTATGGAGACAATTTACTCTTTTTAGCAGTTTTTCAGGTCTTGAACTTCTGGAGCAGTTTTGAGGCCTTAAACGACGTTTTTTGGGAAAATAGAGAGCAACATGGATTATTAATCAATGTTGCTCACCCAAAAGTTGTAGTATTATGATAGATATTTCTAACGAGGTATGGAATGCGTCAAACGGAGATCGTATGCCAAAGTTACGTCCCCGGGAAGTTGATGTACCAACTTACCCAAACGGGGCCCATA
>SNQJ01S0108191.1:29501-41478 GCA_010110895.2 Picea sitchensis
CATGGGATGAGAGCCTCCCCTATGTACAACACATCTACAACTGGGCTCTCCATAGCTCAACTAGCCATAGCCCCTTTCAAGTGGGCTTGGGATTCCAGCCACTATGTTCCATTGATATAGCCATGCCATTTGTGGCTACTCAGGAAGATTCAGCTCATATCCAGTCTGAGGCTGACAAGGCAAACAATTTCATTGAGCGCATTCAACACATCTGCCAACAAGTTCATGAAATATTGGACAAAGCCAATTCTAAGTACAAGCAACGACATGATCAACATCGGGTGCCACACAACTTCCAGGTGAGCGACAAAGTGTGGCTGCATTTGTAAAAGGACCGCCTCGTTGGACCCCACTGCAAGCTTTGTACGCTCTAATATGGGTCGTACACCCTCACCAACGTTGTAGGGGACAATGCCTTTGAGCTCAGCATTCCATCATTCCTTGGTCTGCACCCTATGTTCAATGTGGACAGCCTTCGGCCCTACTTTCCACCTCTACTAGACACATCTGACATGGCAAAACAACTCACACCAACAGAGTTAAATCCAGACTGCATGGAACAAGCCAGAATTGATCAGATCATGGATACACAGATAAAGCACACCCAATGACAAAGGATATCGCTATATCGAGTTGTCAAAGCAGGCCAACTCCTTCACCAAGGCAAGTGGCTCACCAAGGACCAAGTTCAGCAGAAGTTNTGCTTCTTTTAGTTTTTCAGTTTCCGCACAGTTTACTATTTTTAGCAATTTTTCGGGTCCTGAACTTCCGAAGTCGTTTTGAGGCCTTAAATGACGTTTTTTGGGAAAACGGGGAGCAACATGGATTATGAATCAATGTTTCTCACCCAAAATTTGTAGTCCTCGGATTGATCTTTCTAATGAGGTATGGAACGCGTCAAACGAAGATCGTATGCCAAAGTTACGTCCCTGGGAAGTTGATGTACCAACTTACCCAAACGGGGCCCATAGTCTTGGCGTTTCATCTCCTAGGGTTAGGTATTTGGATGTTTAGGGTTTTCTATTGTTTATCAATAATAATAGGCCTTTGAGCCTCACTGTAACACAGTTCAGAGGCCAATAGCCGCCACATCTCTTCTCAGAGAGAAGATACCAACGCCCTAACTAGTTTATTTCCATTCTATCTGTAAGCATATTTCAATCATTTGTTATTAATGAAATGAAGTTTTATTTCCGCTGCATCGCTGCATTTATGTGTATTTATGTATTTCATTGTGTTCCTACATAAATCCGGATCAAAAGTAGTCATTAGTGTTGCACTCATGGGAAAAAATTCTAAGTCTTCAACTCCTCCTTTCTTATTGACTTTTAAGATATTCAACCAAAATGTTCATAACTGTCTAGTAGATTTGAGTGCTTCTTCTAATTTCGTGCCATAATGTGAGTGTAAAAAGTTGAATGCTACCCCAACTAAATGTTCAACACACATCATTCAGCTTGATAGATCAAAGGTTAAAGTAATTGGTGAATTGAAAAATGTTCTAATTAAAGTCGCTTCTAATCCCAATGTTCACCAAGTTATAGACATTGATGTGGTTGATATTCCCAAAGCATATGGTATTTTTCTCATTAGAGATTGATCTCAAAAATCACAATGATACTTTGCATTAGATTGGTCACACCTCTAGTTCCATGGAATGGGCAACCAAACAAGATCAATACTGATAGAGAAAAATACATGAAGCATATTGTCATCTTCAAAATTTACAATTCTTGGAATAGACTCTAATTTTGGTAATTTTGTTGCCAAGGTTTCTAACATACTTGAAACACAACGATCTGAATTGACTTTATAGGAAGATAATTATCACGAGATAGGGAGTAGAGATAATTTTGTAAACAATGTAAATTCTAGTTCTTGTTATACTCTAAATACATTAAATAAAGACAAAACAAACTTTGAGTATACCCCTGATATATGTACTCTATTTTTTTCCAGTTCCAAATCCCAAGTGGGAATTGGAAATAGTTGTTTGTTGATTGATCCAAGAGGAAAACATAGTTTACTTTCTTACAAATTATAATTTGATTGTACTAACAATACTTCATATTATAAGGCCCTAGTCCAAGGTCTTAAAAAATCCATTGATTTAAAAATCGAAAAAATTAAAGTGTTTGGAGATTCTGAAATCATAGTTAGACAAATTAAAAACAAAACACGTTGTAATTCACCACATCTTAATAATTATCATCATGAAGTGCATAGGTTAATTCATAGTTTCAACGCATTTAATATTTATGTTGTCTCACATTCTGAAAACTTGATTGTTGATTCATTAGTTGCTACTGATTCTAGACTCACTCCATTAGAAGATTTTGAAGCAAGTAGGTTTTCTATTGAGTTGGTTTATAAACCCTCTGTCCCAGATAACATTACTAGTTAGAAATTATTTGATGGTGACGAATAGATCCTAGAATCCCTTACCAATGGGGACAATTTTAAAGATACGGTTATTGATGATGAATAATTTTAGGCAACTCTAGAAGAGGACAAAGAGAAATCAACTGAAGAAAATTAACATATTATGCCTAAAGGTATTGTTTATATAGAAAAAATGGTTGTCTTACAAAATAGATTTTAAGGATCACCAAATGTTAAAACAACAATTCTAGTCTAGGTCACAAAGTCATTAATCTAGGAACAACAAAAAATCGAGAGAATATTAATATTGGGAGAGGTTGTTTTGAACAGGAAAAAATAACCCTTATCAAATTGTTTGAAGCATATCAAGATGTATTTGCATGGTCTTACAATTATCTTAAGACTTACAACACTTGGATTATTCATCATATTACCCCAATGAAAAAGGATGTCAAGCCATTCCAACAAAAAATACATAGAATACATCCTTCTCTGGAACCCCAGATTAGGAAATAGTCAAAGAAACTCTTAGATGTGAAAATTATTTTTCAAGTCTAGCATTTTGCTAGTTTCCATTCTCATACTAGTTAGAAAGAAAAATGGATAAATATGTCTCTATGTTGATTTCCAAAACTTGAATAGAGCTTCAGATAAAGACAACTATCTCGTTCTACCTATGTAATAGCCCCTACAAATTGTATCAGGATATGAATTTTTTTCACTTCTTGATGGTTTCTCTGGATAAAATCAAATCCTAGTACTAGAAGAAGATAGACTTAAGACTACAATATGTACAAAGTGGGGTTAATTTTTCCTAAAAAAATTCCTTTTGGATTGATTAATGCTAGAGCCACTTTTCAGAGAGAAATGGTTGTTGGTTTCCAAAGTATTATCAATTGTAGTGTTGTTGTTTGCATAGATAATGTGACATTTTATTCAAAGAATAGAGTTGACTATATTTCACATCTTTCTCATATTTTCAAAAGGTGTAGAAAGTATGGAATTTCTCTAATTCCAAAAAAGAGCATCTTCAATGTCAATGAAGAAAATTTACTTGGACATATCATATCCAAGGAAGGGATAACAATAGATCCTTAATGAGTGAAGGTCATATCCCAATTGTCTTTACCACATAACAAGAAAGCTATGTAATATTTCTTTAGGAAGATTAATTATGTTCATAATTTAATTTCTAATTTTGTTGAAACCATTAGGTTGTTGCAGAAGATCATCAAGAAAGATTTAGAGTTCAAATGGAACAAGGAGGAGAAGGAATCATTTGAGAAAATTAAAATTGATATATTTATTTTACATAGTCCAAACTTCAATCATGATTTATTTCTTTATACTTTTGCTTCTAATCATTCCCTTGTAGCGGTGTTGATACAAAAAGACTCTGAAGAAAACAAACCACCTATCTCTTTTATGAGTGAAAATATACAAGGAATGAAACTTAATTACCCCGCCATAGATATGCAATCCTTTGTTGTCTATAAAGTTTTCAAACACTTTATGTATTATATCCTTAAAAATAATACAAAAGTGATAGTACCTCACCATGTTATTTGATCATTATTTACCCAACAAGAATTAGGGGAGCTCAAGGGGAACTAGATGAGAGCCATCCAGGAATTTGATGTTGAGATAAAACCCACTCACATTGTATGAGGACAAGGATTATGTAGGCTAACTATAGAATCATAAGATATTGTAATAAAGAAAGAAGAGGGATGGAAAATGAATTTTCCATTTATAATGAGCTCCTTTACATCCTAGCTACTACAAATTCATGGTATACTAATATGACATTTTTTCTACACCATGGAACATGCCCAAGCCACATGAATTCAACAGAGAAAGGGGATTTATGATTAAAATATGCTCAGTATAAATTGATCAATGCTATCCTTTTCTGGAAGAATTATGATAGAGTATTGTTAAGATGTCTAGAAAAGGAAGACGTTAAAAAAGTCTTAGAAGATATTCATGATGGGCTATTTGGAGGTCACTTTGTTGGGGAGACCACAACTCACAAAGTCTTAAGAGCTAGATATTATTGGCCTACTCTCTTTGACATTCACATGCTTATATAAGAAAATGTAAAACTTGTTAGTTAAATGTGGGAAGAGAGAAGAAAGCATAGATACCACTAAAACCTTCTACAATTAACAAACCATTTTAGCAGTGGGGCATATATATAATATGAGAGATAAATCCCCATTTGCCAAAGCAACATAAGTATATTTTAAATGTGATAGATTACTTTACTTGGTGGGCTAAATTTGTTCCTTTAATACAAGTAAACGAGAAAGTAGTCCTTCAATTTTTAGAACATCATTTAATCATCGGGTTTGGGGTTCCTTTTGTTATTGTTTGTTATAATGATGCTTATTTTTCTTCCACTTTATTGTCTAAATTCGCATTACATAAGAGGATCATTTTGAGGTACTCGAATAACTATTATCCACAAGGTAATGGAGTGGCTGAGTCAACTAAAAAAAAATGATTTAGATTTGGAAAAAGATTGTAACAAAAAATCATTGAAATTGGCATAATGTTTCTTGAGGTCTCCCCCATGAGGGTTTCCAAGGATAAATGATGTGCATCTTGTGATTGTGTTTCTCTCAGTGATCCTATCTATGCTATGGTTATCTAGTAAATTGAAAAGAAACCTAATAATAGCTTAAACCTTAACATGGTATTAGAGCTAATCTGAAGAGAGCATCTTTCACTGGATAAAGAAAAATACCATTGTTGTCGTACACGAAAATTAGGGATTTTTATTGAAGAGGAATTTCAGCCTAAAAATCATCTAGAAAAGTGTGCCCTAGCCTAGGGAGCTCTTTGGCACCTTCAACGCACTTTTAAGTGGATAGAACTCCCAGAAAGTGAAACCTTAGTTTTCACTGGTACCAGAAAACCAGAAGTACCAGGAAACCAGAACCAATACCAGAAGTACCAATCCAGAATTCTGCTAGTCAAGTTTGAAAGGGAAAAAATTGGATTTTTTTAAATCTAACTACACTAGACTACTTGCCTCAGCAAAGCACACCTCCTGGTAAGTTCAAAATTAAATTCTGAGCATTTTCAATTTTTGGTCATTTTCCTAGCTCCAGGTAAAGATTCTACAAGCACTAAGCTTGTTGACAAGCTAGAAGGTGTGGAAAACTTATGTGCCTGGAAGTATAGGATTTCACTCGTTCTTGAAGAGAATGACCTAGCAAGATTCATTAAAGAAGATGTACCAGAACCTACCGATGCTACAACTAAAGAAAAACACCAAAAGGACATAGTTAGGGCCAAAAGAGTCATTGCAGATTCTATTAAAGATCGCTTGATTCCTAAAGTGGATTCAAAGAAGACTCCAAAAGAAATGTTTGATGCCCTAACCAGATTGTATGAAGGAAATAACATCATTCAGAAGATGAATCTAAGAACTCAACTCAAAAGTACAAGGATGCAGAAAGGAGAAACAATTTAGGAATATTTCTCTAGAATATCACAATTCAAAGAATAGCTATAAGAAATTGATGATGCTATAGATGAAGACAAACATATAATGAAAACCCTTAATGGTCTCACAAGACCTTGGGATGCATTCATCCAAATTATTTGTGCCAGAAAGGAGAAATTAAACTTTGACAGTCTTTGGGAAGAATGTGTTCAAGAAGAAGTTAGAGTAGCTAACCGAGAAGCATTATTATCAAGAGATGAAGATCAAGCCCTACCTACTCATACTAAAGGAGGAAGAAAGAGGTCTTACTTCTAGAAAGAAACTCATCAGCATAAGGAGTCTCACCCCCAAAACAAATTCATACATAAAGAATCTCACCCTCCAAGGAGATTCCAGAAGTTTCAGAAAGGTCAAAGAAGAGAAAAAGATTTATCATCCTACCAATGTTACCATTGTGACAAGATGGGACATATTGCTAACAATTTTCCAGATAGATGAGAAGAATACAAGAAGAGAAACAAAAGGCACCATGCCCATACAATTGAAGATGAAGAGCCACCCACAAAGATGATAAAAGACCATATTGAAGACTATGTCTTAATCTCTACCCTCTCAGGATCAATGTCACCTGGTGATGACACTTGGCTCATAGACAGTGGTGCTTCCAAACACATGACAAGTCAAAGAGACATTCTCTCTTGCCTTACAGAAAATAAGTTTCCCCATAAAGTTACACTTGGGGATAATTATCAATACCCTATCAAATGAGTAGGAGAAACAAATTACAAACTTGATTCAAGGACCCCAATGAAGATGAAGGATGTACTATATGTACCAGGATTGACAAAGAACTTACTTTTTATCTCAGGTTTAGAAAAGAAAGGCTTCAAAGTTGCCTTCATAGATGGAGAAATTCTTATGTGGCCCAAAGGAAAAACCATGGAAGAAGCAATTGTTATTGGAAAAGAAGAAGGTGGTTTGTATAAGCTAAAGGGTCACTCAGAAGCAACCTTGACCCATTCAATTGAGAATCTATGTGAACTTTGGAATAGAAGACTAGCTCACATCAACTACAAGGCATTACCATATGTAAGCAAGGCAGTCACAGGTCTACCAGAATTCAAGGTTGACCATGAAGGTGTTTGCAACGGATGTGCACAAAGAAAGAACATTAAGAACCCTTTCCCGAAGAGAGACAATAAAGCAGAAGGAGTCATAGAGCTCATTCACTCAGATGTATGTGGCCCAATGCCATCAACCTCCATCAGTGGGTATGTATACTATGTGTCTTTTATTGATGACTATTCTCGCAAAACCTGGGTTTACTTTTTTAAATCAAAAGATGGAGTGTTCAGTAAATTCAAGGAATTCAAAGCCTTGATAGAGAATCTCTCTAAAAGAAAGATCAAGATACTCAAGTCAGATAATGGAGGAGAATACACCTCAAAAGAGTTTGCAAACTTTTACAAAGATGTCAAGATCAAGAGGGAGCTCACCACTCCCTACAATCCTCAACAAAATGGTGTAGCAGAAAGAAAGAACAGAACTATAATGGAAGCAGTGAAGACTATGATCCATGATCAAGATCTTCCAATGCACTTATGGGCAGAAGCAACAAAAACAACAGTATTTGTACAAAACAGATTGCCCCATAGTGCACTTGGGTTCAAGACCCTTGAAGCGATATTCTTCGGAAAGAAGCCAGAAGTAAGCCAGAAGTAAGCCATCTCAAAATATTTGGCTGTCCAATATTTGTGCACATTTTGAAAGAGAAGAGAACCAAGTTGGACCCTCCAGGAAAGAAGGGAACATTTGTTGGATACTGTGAGGTATCCAAAGCCTTTAGAGTTTATATACCAGGTTACCATCATATTTAGATCAGTAGGGATGTAACCTTTGATGAAGATGCAACACTCAAGAAATCAAGAAGATGTCAGCTTGAAGAAGTATATGAAGAAGAACCTATGGCTCCCGGAGTTGCAGAACCAATAAGGGAAGTCATAACTTCCCCTGATGAGGAGATTCTAGAAGATCATGACATAATAGAATCTCAATAACCTCCCCAGATGATGATCTCCCACAAGAGAAAGCCAACCAGGGTTAGGGAACTTATTCAAGATGGAGAGAAGTATGGTGCCCCCAAAGGAACCATGAGACAAGTCAAGAAACCCAAGCCATTCTCCAGTTACATGGCTTTGATGTGTGATCTCTTAGAGAAGAAGCCTACTTGATTTGAAGAAACTATTCAAAAGAAAGAATGGGCAGATGCCATGACAGAAGAATACCAATCCATTATAAAGAATGATGTATGGGAAGTAGTTCCCAAACCAAAGAGTAAGGATGTGGTATCTTCCAAATGGATTTTGAAAATAAAACATGTTGATGATGGAAGTATTGAAAAATATAAAGCAAGGTTTGTTGCTCATGGATTTTCTCAAAAGGAAGGCATTGACTATGAAGAGATGTTTGCTCCTATAGACAGATACACTTCAATCAGAACCATCATAGCTCTTGCAACTAAGATGAAGTGGAAGTTACACCAGATGGACGTGAAAACAACTTTCTTGAATGGTGTTATTGAAGAAGAAGTGTATATAGAACAACCTCAAGGGTTTGAAGTTGAAGACAAGAAGACTTGTGTCTACAAGTTGAAGAAGGCTCTGTACAGATTGAAGCAAGCCCATAGAGCTTGGTATGGAAGGATTGACAGTTTCTTGATGAGCTTGGGATTTACCAAGAGTAAAGTTGATTCTAACCTTTACTTCAAGGTTATGAATGATGAGCCTATTATATTCTTGTTGTATGTGGATGAATTATTCTTAACTGGAGAAGAAAAGATCACCACTAATTGTAAGAAGAAGCTTGCTGCAGAATTTGAGATGAAAGTCCTTGGCCTAATGCACTATTTCTTAGGTCTTGAGGTCTAGCAGAGCCCAGAGAAGATCTTCCTTGACCAAGGGAAGTATGCAGTTGAAATAATGAAGAGATTTAATATATTGGAGTGCAAATCCATGAATACACCCATGGAAACAAAGTTGAAACTACTAGTTGACGCTTCGTCATAATTGATTGATGTTACGTTGTACAGACAAATCATTGGATCGTTGATGTATTTAACAAACATCAGGCCAAATATATGTTTTGTTGTGAACACCTTGAGTCAATTTCTAGTAGAGCCTAGACGTGTTCACCTAGTTGCCGCAAAACATGTGATGAGGTACCTTAAGGGTACATTAGATTGTGGTCTCGGCTATAATGGAGATCATAACTTTAAACTGAGTGGTTATACCGATTCAGATTGGGTTGGAAGTGTCTTTGACAGAAAGAGGACTTCAGGATGTTGTTGCAGTCTAGGGTCAGCCATGATCTCATGGTAGAGTAGGAAGCAATCAAGCATTGCTCTCAGCACGACAGAAGCATAATACATTGTTGCATGTTCTGCCAGTTGTGAAGCCATATGGCTTCATAAGTTGTTGACAGGTCCATTCAATCTAGAGATGGAAGCAACCATGATCGTATGTGATAACCAAAGTTGCATAAAGATGACAGAGAACCTTGTGTTCCATGACAAGTCAAAACACATAGAGATCCAATATCATTACATCCATGATATGGTGCAAAGAGGAGCCATAAAGCTCCAGTATGTTAGCACAAATGAACAGGTTGCATATGTGTTGACCAAGCCTCTATCTCGTGTAAAGTTTGAGAACCTTCGAGATAAGCTTGGTGTAGTCCGAAAGGACCTCCCTCGAAAGGGGGAGTAGTGTTGATGCCAGCCTAGTGCTGAAGATTTCTAGCTTCGTGCTGATGTTGTTGTGATGCCAGCCTAGTGTTGAAGATTTCCAACTTCATGTTGATGTTGTTGTGATGCCAACCTAGTGCTGAAGATTTCCAGCTTCATGTTGATGTTGTTGAGATGCCAACTTCGCGCTGAAGATTTCCAGCTTTGTGTTGATATTGTTGTGATGCTAGCCTAGTGCTAAAGATTTTCAGCTTCGTGCTGATGTTGTTGAGATGCCAGCCTCGTGCTGAAGATTTCTAGCTTCTTGTTGATGTTTTTGAGATGCCAGCTTCGTGCTGAAGCTTTCCAGCCTAGTGTTGATGTTGATGATGCTCTAGCCTTCGTGTTGTGATGTTGATGTTGTTGATGATGCTCCAGCCTTCGTGTTGTGATGTTGTTGTTGTTGATGATGCTCCAGCCTTCGTGTTGTGATGTTGTTGTTGTTGATGTTGTATCATCCTTGTGTTGTTATTGATGATGATGATGTATTAGTGTTATACTAATCCATGTTGATGCAGATGATGATGATGCCATTCCATCTCCCTAATGTGGATGATGATATTGATGATGAGAAAAACTTTCAATGATTTATAGATATGCCAGTCAGTGTTCCAGATGTTGATGATGTTGCTTCCCTCTCTCTCTCTCTTGATGATGTTGTAGAATACCCTTCTTGTTACGGGGGAGTGTTGAAATATTGTAGCTGCAAAGAGTATTCTATTTATTATTGAGTTATTATTCATTAGATCAATCCCCTTTTGTGGATTGATCATGTCAGACATTGTAATTGACCAAATCCCATTTTTGAAATATCCCTGATCCGGCTGATCAAGATATTCGCTACTGTTCTAATGCGCTGACGTGCAGATCTGATACACTGGGGGTTTCTGGATGCGTTTTAGCTGTGTGATTGAGATGTTCTTCGGTTATTGTGTTTGCATGTTGGTTATTGTGGTTGCATGTCGGTTATTACATGTGCATGTTGCATAATTAAGGTTTAACAATCATATAAAGATGCATGCAAGAGTATAGAATCTCAACTGCTCAATATCATGAATAATAAGGGTTCATGCATGGAACTACAAATAGCCTACTGAAAATATAGAGTCTAGACATCAGTCAGATCCCTTCGATTTGTACTGGAATACAATCTAATAATAGAAAAAAATACCTGTGACCATAAGAAGACAACAGATCTGCTGCATGCACGGATAGATAGGCAAAAATGAGCGATCCCGAGGAAATACGGTAACCACTGCCAGCTGGAAAACTCGATCTAAAGAATCCACCATTAGAATGGGCTCGAAACAGCTCCAATAAGTGCGCCCTGGTCTCTACACTGGAAGGGATGTCTGTCGGAACTCGGATCGGACCTCTACGGCACTGGATCTGGACCCCTGGGGGGTTTGCGCCCCTCCTTGGGCACTGAATGCGCCCCAAAAGATTCCACCATTGGAATTGGCTGCTATATAGCTCAAAACGATCGTCTCTTCAAATGATGAAATGGGTCGGAAGGGTTTGGCCGGATCTGCTAGGGAACACCTGCATGCAATGCCAAACGTCTGTCCGGAATGACTGCACCCAAAATGGCTGGATGGATCGATCTACAAGATTCCACCGTCGGAATCTGATGATATATGGCTCAATCGAAGCGCCCTGGCTGGATCTCTACTGGGTCAGAATGAATCTGCAATCGGGACACAGGTCTACTGCAGATCTTCGAATCTCCAAAATAGCTTGTGCCCTCCTTGGCTGAGTTGCGCCCTCCACACTGAATACTCCTGAAATGAACGATGAAATACCTGGATGGTACCTCCAATGGGCTAGGGTGTGTCTCTCAACACCGAAACCGATCAAGGGTGGTGTTTTCCTCCAGAAAACCACAAAACAATAAGGTCGGCTCTCCTCCTCCTCTGGAAGCTCTCAACATCAAATCATAACAATGCATAATGAGGAATTAGGTCAAATTCAACCCTTTATATATTTCCCGACCTAATTCTTCGTTGACATCACTTAACCTAGGTGTATTTCCTCCTAAGTGATTTATTTGTCAATTAAGTCCCCCCCTTATCACCTTTTCATTTTAATTCTCCGTTGACTTAGGCTTAAGTGACTTTTTCTAAGTATTTTGGCTTAACTCATCGTTTAGCCTCAATTCCTCCTTATTTATCCATCTAGTTCCATGTTTGTGCCTGACTATAGTCTATAGGAACATATAGACTACTAAGTCACTCCCTGCTGGCCTAATCTTGGGGACGGGACATCATAATCCTCCCTTCCCGAGATTGCTTGTCCTCAAGCAACATCAATCCTGGGTGCTGCAGAATATGCTCTCCCTCCCATGTGGCATCCTCCACTGG
>SNQJ01S0108192.1:14857-27675 GCA_010110895.2 Picea sitchensis
ACACCGTCTCAGAGGAAGAGCTCGATGGGGGTAATTTTCTGAATAAGATTGCAGAGTGTGACATTGTACGGCTGCCCAAAAACCATATTCCCAGAGGACTGGTTCCTTTGGAAATAATTTTTGATGGAAATGATGTATCGTTAAAAGGAGAAGTCTCAGAGGAGGACGCTGGTACTATTCAGTGCAACATTGGGACTGAGGGTGAGCCCAAGTATGTCAAATTGTCAAGAAGTCTGACAAAGGAGCAGAGGTCTAAATACATTGGACTTTTGAGGGAATTTGTGGATGTTTTCGCCTAGACATACGAAGACCTCAAAACATATGACATTTCTGTCATCGAGCATAAAATCCCATTAAAAGAAGATGCAAAGCCGTTTAGGCAGAAGCTAAGATAGATCAATCCTATGCCGCTTCCTATCATGGAGAGGGAAGTGAAGAATATGCTTCAAGCTCAGATCATTGTACCGCTGAGATATTCAGAGTGGGTAGCTAACTTGGTGCCGGTAAGGAAAAAGAGTGGAGAGATCTGGATCTGTGTAGACTTTAGAAACCTGAACAAGAGCTCACGAAAAGATAATTACCCTTTACCAAAGATGGAACATATACTACAGAGGGTAACAGGAGCTTCCAGGATGTCCATGATTGATGGTTTCTCTGGCTACAATCAAGTCTTTGTTCTGCCCGAGGACAGAGAAAAGACGACATTTACCACCCCATGGGGCACATTCATGTATGCCAAGATGTCGTTTGGGTTAAGGAATGCAGGGGCGACGTTTCAGCGTGCCATGGTCATAGATTTTATTGGGGAAAAGGATAAATTTGTGGTCGTCTACCTGGATGACATCACAGTGTTTTCAAAATCTGATAAAGAACACCGTCGTCATCTCAGGAAGGTTTTTCTGAAATGCAAGAGTTTTGGAATTTCATTAAATCCCAAGAAGTCTTCGTTCGCCATGCAAGAGGGAAAGTTACTGGGCCACATAGTATCAGTGGAAGGAGTCAGGATTGATGCTAGCAGAGTTGAGGCAATACAAGCATTATCAATCCCAAGGTCCAAGAAGGAGGTCCAATCTTTCCTTGGTAAGATTAATTTTCTGAGGCGGTTTGTGCCTAACTTTGCTGAGGGGGTAAAGCTTATAACAACCATATTGAGGAAAGGAAATGAAGTGAAGTGGACTTTTCAATCACGACATTCCTTTGAGAAAATAAAGAAAGCGCTGAATGAAGCTCCTGTGCTTATCAGTCCCAACTACTCAAAGGATTTCCTTATTTTCTCCTTTGCCTCACCTGACACAGTGGCTGCTGTTTTATTACAGAAAAGCGAGGATGGGCTAGAGCAGCCTATGGATTTTTTAAGCCGAGCATTGAGGGATGCCGAAGTCAGATATGACAATATGGAGAAGCAAGCCTACACATTGGTAAAGGCTCTCAAGCTGTTTAGAATTTATGTCCTGCAATAAAAAATCTTAGCTTATGTCCCCTCAGCTGCAGTTAAAGATATTCTCATTCAGCCTGACATGGATGGGAGGAGGAGCAAATGGATAGTTAAGATTCTGGAATTCGACCTAGAAATAAGGCCCACCAAATTGATAAAAGGTCAATGATTAGCCAAGCTGTTGGTTGAAGCAAACTGCCAAGCTCTGGGGGTAAGTTTCATAAACGAATGTTCAGGAATTCAGCAGGGTCGGCCGTCTGAAAGAGACCCTCAAAGGGAGCCCTTATTGGATCGATTTCCTTGGTATAGGGATGTCATATTTTTTCTGCAAGAGTTGTGGCCTCCAGACGGCCTGCAAAGAAAAAAAGCAAGAGCTCTGAAGCTCAAGGCAGTCAGATACTGCCTGATTGATCAAGTGTTATACTGGAAAGACCCCCTGGGGGTGATTTTAAAATGCATGAATTCACAAGAGGCCGAAATGATCATGGATGAATTTCATAGCGGCTTGTGTGGAGGGCACCATTCCTGGAAGGCCACAGCCCATAAAATTATCAGAGGCGGGTACTATTGGCCCACCTTGTTCACTAATGTCCTTGTTCAATGTCAAAAATTTGCAGGAAAGCAACAACTCAGGTCCTTGCCGCTAAATCATGTGGTTGTTTTAGGACCTTTTCAGTAGTGGGGCCTAGATTTCATTGGATAAATTCACCCCGCTTCCAGTGGGCAGCATAGATGGATCTTGACTGCTACCAATTTATTTACCAAGTGGATCAAAGCTATCCCCACCAGGAGTGCTTCCCACACGGTAATCATTGGGTTCCTGGAAGACCTCATCACAAGGTTCGGTTGCCCAAGTAAAATTGTCACTGATAACGCAACCGCTTTCGGGTCTGAGCCATTAACCAAGTTCTGTGAGTAGTTCAAAATCAAACTAGTTCACTCCACTCCATATTATCGACAGGGGAACGGTTTAGTAGAATCCTCCAACAAGATTCTGATAAGGATCATCAAAATATTGTTGGAAGACAAAAAGAAGGCCTGACATTCAAAACTAAAGTTTTCTCTATGGGCCGATCGAGTAGCCACGAAGAGGTCTATCGACGTCTCTCCTTTCCAATTAGTCTATGGAGCAAAGGCTGTTTTCGCCTCTCATTTAGCCATTCCTGTAGCAAAGTTCCTCCAAAGACCATCAGGAGGAGCCTAATGACATGATCAGAAGGATTCATTATCTAGTCAAAGTCCAACAGGTCAGGGAGCAGGCAGTGGACAGAATTCAGGACCATCAGCAAAGAATTAAACAGGTTTTCGATAAGAAGGCCAAAAAGGAAGGATTTAAAAAAGGAGACATGGTTATGAAATGGGATGCTCCTAAGAAAGACAATGGAAAACATGGCAAATTTGAAGCCCTGTGGATCGGGCCATTCAAATTCTCTGAGGTTTTTTCAAATAACACGTATCGACTGGGGGTTTTGGAGGGTGAATAAATTTTTGACGGCCCAGTGAATGGGCATTTTCTTAAAAAATATTTTGTCTAAGCCATCCATGGCTCCTATGTTTTGTAAACATTGTCCTTTCTGTTCTTTGTTTTACTTTTATTGTTTCATCTTAGTAAATGACTCCATATCCCAATAGCAAGGCACTGGAACTACAAATGAGTCCTTAGAGCATCGCGGGGATGACTCTATCCCCCATGGAGCCTAATGTTAGTAACATTACTTGTCCGGGGTGTGAGGGGCCTTCTGGTCAGCGAATCGCGTGAGAAATTCCCGAACACAATGCAGAGAGCCTCATTTCAGCCCCCCCCAAGCAAGCGAGCGGGCAAAGTTTTGTCTTCAGTGGTTGAGAACCATCCAAAAAGCAAATCGACAGTCATCAGGTTTTCAGGGCTGTCAAGTTTCCCGGGATTTAGCAAGAGGGGGCTCCAATGGTTCAAAGCAAACTTGGGTCGTCCAATCAAATTGGGACAGGTGTTAGCCTATCAACGTATCAGGGATTGGGGTTTCGGGGAATAGGGAGCTCTCTTCTCATTGCACTTGGAAGTGCCAATCAGTGAAACGACGAAAGCGCCTTTGGCGCCGAGCCCAAGGTCTCTGCACCAGGTCATATCAAGTGAGTGGGTGAAAGGGGGACAACCCCTTTATAATAATAAATAATATCTAGGCCGTCCATCTGAAGGACACACGACACGTATCTACGCCATTTTTGCGTTCGGGAGTTTGCACAGTAAGATATCCTCGTTGCTTTACCTCGCGAAACCCCGAATCTCGAATCTCCAAAAGCGCCCAGAGTCGGGCCCATGGTTTTAGCGCCTGGTCATCAAGAAGGAGGTCTGGAAGAGGGGCGATTTCATTTTCATTTGGCCAAAGGTTCCGAATTAAGTCTCAAAAGGGGGTCACTGTGCTCTGCCGACTCCAGCTCGATGTGATTTGGATCCCGGTACCTGCTCAGAATGGATAAAGGAGAAAGAGGGTGGGTGAAACCTCACGTCACCCATTTATTGCATAGTATGGAGGTCCCGACTGAAGTTTACCCAGGAGGGTCCCTTGTACCAGTTCTCTTCAGGAAAGCCACGCCGAGTCTCCAACTCGCTAGAGGAACCTGCACATGCCAGTTCAACATTCAAAGGGCTCAGCTACCCCCTGGCATGAGCCATGTTGAATTAAAGAGGCGTATGACAGGGGAACAGAGGACATATTTGATTGAGGAGACAACACCCATTGAAAGCCCTGAGACGCTGCTGCTAAGTGAATTTTTCTGAGTATATAGGCTTAGTCTTTCTATTATAAAAGGGGGGGATGGATGGTTGAGCAGAGCTCCCGGTTGTAAAGCTTTAATGAAGCACTGATAACCTGGTTATGTATGGACTTNGAGACTTCTTGCCTTATGAATGCCAATTTCTTTCATGTCTTTGTTTACATTGTGTTAGAGAAGCTCGGAATTGGAGGATCCAGTCGAGCTGTAGCTATTATAGGATGATGTTGTAATGGATCATTGTAATAGTTGCGCTGTCTCTAATCAGTTCTTGTGATTTTCCCAACATCGAGTGACTTGGAATTGGAGGTTCCAGTCAAGTCCCCTTTCAGTTTCTTGAGACCCTGAACCAAGCGGATCTTGCATTCAAAGTCTTTCTTCTGCAAACTGTCGAAAGCCTGTTGCCCAAAGTTGTTTGTTCACCTTTCTTTCTAAGTCTTCCACCTGTTCATCTTTTAATCAACCCACTGGCTGAATTTAGGTCGAGACCTCCTTTGTTACTTACGTACCAGACCCAGTCCCTGAGTTAGAGTAATATCTCCTCGAGCCTTTATCTCCATTTGATCACCCCTTTATAAACAAATCATGACATTAAACTGATGGGTGTCGGGCTCTGCTCCTGCAAGCAATCCAGGAGTGACTTCCGACGCTAACAGGATGCATTAAATCCTTCATGTTCTGATAAAGGTAGTGACATTGTTGACAATATTGATGAGTTCATACATGTTTGAAGACATAAGTGGGATGTGATTGGTTCTAATGAGGATCCCATTTATGATATGGAAGGATATTTTAAAATATTTCCTTTACAACTATCATATGAGGTTACTGATGATTCTAACATCTGGCAACAAGGAAATGATATAGTTATAGATATATCCAAGGGTGACATAGTTCTATTCTCTCCAGATGATTTTTGGTCATACCTTGAACATTTTGATGATTAATCCTTTGAGCACTTGGATTTATTTTATGAAGAGGATTATCAACCACCATTGTGCTCAAATATTGATAGAGGTGAGGACATTGCTTTCCCAAAGCAGGGTACTTGTGGCAAGGTTCTCCAGCCCCCTTCAATTACTTTACCTCACTATGTCATTAAGAGTGTAGTTAGGAGTCATGTCTCTCATCTTGAGTTTTATCTGGGGCAAAGCCTTCTTCTAGAATCCAAGGGTAGGTTGAATACCTTAAAAACAAGTTTATTATCTCAGTCTTTCAACCTTCCCTTAAGAAATTTTCAGACATCTTCTAGGCTCTTATTGGTCCTTTCCCAGACCCCAGGATATGATGACATCCAAGGTAGCCAACTTTCAGACTCTTTGAGTCAGTCTTTTGAACCTTTAATTCTTCACAATCCCTTTCTAAGATCGATTGATAATTTTCCTAAGAGTGTGAATTGGCATAATTTTGTCCCTCCCTCCCACTTGCATGAGATAGACTTAATGATTTCTGATGATACAATACATTTTCTAACTCATGTTATTTTTGTGTTTGACTTATCATTGTTTTGGTTTATGATGAAGCACAGAGGCATGTATTATGAGACATTGCTAGGATGGTTTCAATGGATATTTGAATNTCAACCAACATGTAAGTACATGTAAGTTAGGTAGGCATTTGCATTCATTGTATATTCCATTTGCATATCATGCTATAGTAGTGTAGTTGTAGTTTCATTTCCATTTGTATATACGATTTCTTACTTTTATTTCATTGTATCATTTATGAGCTAGGGGTGATATCACCACCCCAAAATATTACTAATTATTTTTGTTGAGATCTAGAAGATTACAGGTCATGCCAGATATGTTGAGGTTCTCATGTTCTCTACGGTGAGTACATGTCCCTGAGTATGAGCCATATTTTATCCCCTATCCTAGGGATAACTAAGGAATTATGTCTCGAGGCCTAAGTGGAACCTATCTAAGTCATGTGTTTATGTGAGGTGAAATTTTGGGCATGGGGTTCATGACATACAAGGGATTGCCTTGTCTTATTTATGGGTGTCTTTGTATAGGGTTAGTTTCCTTTAATTCGTGATGCAATATTTTTCCAAGCCCATTTATTTCCATCAATTTATTAAAGTCCAAACATTGGGTACTCCCCAAGATAAAGTCAAGGGTGAGGGGCAGTATCATAGTGTCACTTGAAAGGAGAGGTCCACAAAGTGCCATAGAGGTAACCATCAAAGTGTTATAAATAACTTGTGTTAGTCTTTCATTCAATGGGATATTTATTATGCGTTTTAACTTTTGAAGGTCTTCAATTAAGAGAATCAATTCATCATTCTCAAGACCTCTCTGGGAGAGCATATAGAAGGTTTATATTTTAGGATTTGATCTCTTTTCATCTACTTTTACCCTCTGGGACTTTGGAATATATATTATATTCACCATAATCTTAGTCGTGTATGATCAAAGTTCATGAGAAAAATGGGAGTGCGCTCCTCGATTTTTCTTGAAATTTTAATAATGGAATTAAAAAAATTGAAGGCAATGTTAGGAAACTTACTTGGTCCAGACAACATGTGAATTTGTCACTCCAAGGTCCAGGAATATCCAATTAAAGTTGAGAGGGTTTTCACCAATTTAGGGAAATTTTGGGTAAATTGTGCCTATGACATGGTAAAATAGTAAATTGTCACTATTTAATGTAATTTTTAGACCCACGTTCCCATAGTTTTGTTATTTTTTCCTTAATTTAACTAATATAAAAATGGCTTTGTAGTGTTGTTTGTGAATTTTAGGTTGTAGAAAGATACTTTGGGTATTTTTGGTTGATCGAGTCTTTTTAAAGAATCCAGGGAGGTATTGTGCTCGTATAACTGGCATTTTGAATAGGTCTCACACACCTTACACTTTTGCAGTTTTAGTTGCGATTTCCATTTTTCCCTAGGGTGAATCCCATTAAATTACAAAATGAACCCATCTATCTTATTTAGAATGTTGTTTTGTTGATGGTAGAGCCTATCTTCCATGGGTGTCCTAGCTCAGAACCCATTTTCATTTTAGCACCCCTGTTGCAATTTTTCTATTAGGCTTGGGAGTCTTGTTTACTCCCACTATTACTTTGCGTCAAAGCTACACATATTCTTCTGAATATTTTTATATCCATTACCTACCAGATTCCCTCTAACATATGTTGTTACTTATGTCATCACTTTCTAGATTCTTCAACACGTATTGTGTTCTTTACTAGCATATAGGGTAGGTTCCATTCCTCCTGCACGATGCATTTATCTGTATTGATCACATATCTTCCATAGGATCCACCCCATTTGTTCATGACATCATAAATTTGATATCCTTTAAAGGTTTCATTTACGGATGGTAGAGCTTACCTCTTCATGGGTGTCCTAGTTAGTATCTCACTGGAATTTTTGACACACATGCTGCAATTTTTCTGTAGGCTCAGAAGCCTTGTTTAGTCCGATCATGTCTTTGTGTTGAAGCCTCATGAATTCCTCTCAATATCTTTCTGACTAAATTACCCATGGGGTTTCCACAATTTTTTTGAGTTTTAATTGCATTGCATATTAACTGCTCGTGCTTCTAGGCCTAATGTCGGCTTTAGCTTTCCATTGTTGAACCATTTTCTTATGCATTGCTACCTATTGTTAGCCTTGCAATTTATGCCTTTGTGACTGGATACCTTTATTCCTGGAGGAGATAGGTATGTTCCTTTTCATGCACATGCTTCCTTACATTGAGCATAGGTATGTTCCTTGCTTTCTAGAACTAGTTTTCTTTCCCACAACACTCATTTCCTCCATTGTACTTTAGAATTATTTTATTCCTTTTCAGGATTTAATAACATGAAAAAGGAAAAAAAATAAAAAAACCAAAAAGAAGGGGGGAAATCATCTATCTCTTTATTTGGTAGCAATTTGTTTCCCTTGAACAAAGCACAATCTTTGAGTCAATATATCGATATTTTGGGTTAGTATGGATTTAGGAGACTTTTCTCGTTATTGAGTATACTCTCCATCCACTGGTTATTCTTCCAGTCATATGGAGCTTCCTTCAACACATATTGTATCATAGATGCATCTCATTTTGTAATTCATGCTACCTAAGTCAATGTGTCATACCTTTTTTCAAAGGAAGTTTCAACCTGAGTCAACCATTCTACACAAATCCTTGACTTTCCATGTCGACCTTCCCGTGGAAATCAAGTATGTCTCAGTTTCACAAGTAATTTTGTACTTCACTCATGCTAGTATAGAAGGTCCCCATTGAATTCTTACTGGTGGGTCTTCTCTTATTAACTATGACTCATTACTCTCATAGTATGACCTAGAGTTACGTGACCTTGCGCTTAGTAGATGACAAACCATCATTGGTCGCTGACTGAGCAATTTCCCTTGATTTCGATGTCAACAACAACCATCACACATAGGGATTCATGCAATACCTTGGTTTCCATTTGACCCCATTGGTGGATTCCTCGTCTCTGCCAGTAGTCTTCATCATTGGATAATATTCAAAGATTCTATGTCGTGTGTTATTCCATCTGGTTCACGTCAGAGTCCTACATCGGTGTGGTCCTTACAATATTTTCATTCGAGTCCTTACAAATATTAGTCCTTCTGCTACTCCTCATGTTAGATGATGGGATATGCCTCAATTCCCTCCTTCTAGTGGATCTCTTCCTATTGAATTCAACACATCTTTCTCTGGGACAAGGATCAAGAGTAATTTTTAGTACCTTGGGGCTTGTAGTCATCAATGGTAGGTTCCCTCACTATTAACAATGGGAATACATCAATGTCCCTTGATCAATAGATTCTATCAAGTGTTTGACATCAATTCATTTATTCACACTTATTATATTGTACTAGGTACCTTGATTCCCATTATCATCATCAGTGGGTTGTCTCACGTTTGTTAACGATATACATCAATGATCGGTAATCAAACGGTGTCTCACTGTGTTCGACATCAACACATTTATTCACATAGTGTAGTTTCATACCACGATGGATTGTTTTGAAGACCTCATGTGAAGTATGAGCATCACAAATTTTGTGCTCCTACCAGACCTATATTGATTGTACCACCCTCAGTGACATTGGTACTTGCAAAGGATCAGTTCATTCACTTCATTAGCTCCAGATATCCTCTCATTTTATTTTGAGGCATAGATCCACGGTGTATCCATTCATGGGTATGATCTACATTTGCATAGATCCACTATGTATTTTTCATGGCCATGATTGATACTTATATATATATATATATATTGATATTGTTAAGTTTTTACTATTTTTATTAGGTTATTTCAAAATTATATAAGCATTCAATGCATTTCCAAAAAAACAACATAAATAGGATCACTGAAAGAAACACAATCACAAGGTACACATCATTTTATCTCGGGAAACCCTCATGGGGGATAAAACCCAACAAAACTTTCTCAATAATATATTTCCAATACAATGCCAAGACTAAGACCAAAAAACCAAAGATAAACCAAGAATGAGCATGCACCTCTCTTTTCCATCCTCCTGCAACTGCAACTGCCTTCAAGTATGTGCACTAGATGAGTGAGTGTGAGTGTGTCCAACTGAGGCACCATCCTCACATATAAATACTAGTTGAGGAGGCACTAGGGTTATGTCACTTCACTTAGTGGGGTCGAATTCTCCTAGAAGTGGTTAAAACTACTTTATAAATACTGGGGGCCGACTTTACAAATACCACCATACAAATATAGTTTGACCAATCCAAAAAAGGGAATTTGATCTTATACACGACCCAACATGATCAATCCCCTAAAAGGGATTTGATCTATGAGATAATAACTCAAATTTAATTAGAATATTATTCGAAGTTACAATATTTCAACACTCCCCCTTAAAGAGAAGGGTATTCTACTGACATGACCCAATACAACATCATCAAGAGAAGGAGAGGAAAACATCATCATCAACATCTATAACACTGACTGGCACATCTATAAATCATCAGAAGTTTTTCTCATCATCAATATCATCATCTCTTATAGCATTGGGCTGGAGTAACATCATCATCATCATCATCATCATCATCAACATGAAGCTAAAATATCAACATCAATAGCATGAAGCTAGAACAACATCATCAACAACATGAGGCTAAAACAACAACATCAAAAACATGAGGCTAGAACAACAACATAATCAACATGTGACAACAAAATGAGGCAGGTGTATCAACAACAACATTTGTGGTACTTTGACAGACCGTCCTTACTAGACCTTCAAGATCTGCCCAAGAATCATAAAATTCCCTAGGATATAAAATCCTAACAAGATACCATGTGGTACTCTAACAGAGCATCCTTACCGGACCTTCCCGATCTACCTAGGAATCATAATATTCCCTAGGATATAAAATCCTAACAGAGATACCACTACTGACCACAACTGGCATATACATGCACAAGTACTCTGACAAACTGTCCTTATTGGACCTTCAGGATCTTCCTAGGGATGACCAATCCCCTAGGACATAAAATCCTAATGAAGCTACCCATTGTTGGTCAATATACCATAGTATCGTCAACATCACTCCCCCTTTCGAGGGAGGTCCTTTCAGACTGCAACATACCAGATATAATAAATATGTAGAACAAAAGTAAAATGCTAGAAATGGAAGAATAACAGTAATATATCCATCATAATCTCCACAATAACACATAAATGATATAAGAACAACAACATAAACAACACTTTGATTCAGAAATCAATGTTCACAGGCCTCTTCGAGGGGGAAACCTCCAATCAAGCAACGTTCTGTTACAATAATCTCCAAGCTAGGGTTTTCATACCCTTGACCCTAATTTATACTAAATATGTCTATCAAGAGAAGCATCTAGAGGAAGATCCTTCTAGAAGTGGAAGCTTCTATTAGGTCTTCTTACAACTGACTTATTCTATTTTATTGAAAGGCCTTATTAATATTGACCTTTATTAGATCTGAATATATTGATCTACCTATGTGCGGTTTAGGACCCTAACATGTCTGCCCCCTTAAAAACAACCTCGTCCTCAAGGCTTGAGATGTGGAAACTACTGCATAATGGTAGCTGGTTCCCAAGTGGCATCTACTAGAGTCGTATCTTTCCACTGGATGAGCACTTCCTTGATGGTTCTCTAATGCAGGCGATGCTCACACTGGTCCAAAAATGCTTATGGTTGTAGCCAAATGGATCCTTCTTCAACTAACTCGGGAAGGTTGGTTTGAATTTGGCACCTAGTTCCAATCACCTTCTTTAGGCATGAAACATGAAAAACTGGATGTAGCTTCGACTGACTGGGTAGAGCTAACTGATATGCGACTTGTCCCACACGCTTGAGAACTATATAAGGACCATAAAATTTGGGCGCTAGCTTCTGACAATGCTTGGCCTTGAGGGAAGTTTGCTTGTATGGTTGCAGTCTCAGAAACACCTGATCCCCTTCTGCAAATTGACATTCAGAGCGACCTTGATCTACTTGTTGCTTCATGTGATTCTGTGCCATGACCAAGTTCTCTTTAAGGGTACGAATAATATCCTCTCGAACTGTAAGTGTTTGGTCAACCGCCTAGACCTTCGAGGTCCCCGGTAAGTATGAGAGAACTGAAGGTGGCTTCTGTCCATATACCGCTTCAAAATGAGTCATGCGAGTAGCTGTATGGTAGGAAGTGTTGTACCACCATTCGGCTAGGGGTAACCATTGAGCCCACTGATGTTGTTTTTTAGAGGAAAAACACCTCAGATATGTTTCCAAACACTTGTTGACAACTTCTGTTTGACCATCAGTGTAGGGATGATAAGCTGTGCTGAGATGCAAATGGGTGCCCTATAGCTTAAACAGTTCTTTCCAAAAATTGCTTGTGAAAGTTGTGTCACAATCAGAAACAATAGAGTGCGGCATGACATGAAGCTTGAAGACCTGGTCCATGAAAACTTGAGCCACCGTGGATGCAGTAAATGGGTGTTGAAGAGCACAGAAATGAGAATACTTGGAAAGGCGATCCACAACCACCATTATGACTGATTTATTCCTTGATTTGGGTAAGCCGGTAATAAAGTCCATAGAAATATCCTTCCAAATAGCAGGTGGAATTGAAAGCAGTTGTAGTGTGCCCGGAGATTTGACTGTTTCTCCCTTGTTGCATTGACACACCTCACATTCAATGAAAAAATTACAGATGTATTGTTTCATACCATCCCAGAAAAAAGAACGTTTGACCCTATCATATGTTTTGGTGAACCCTGAGTGCCCCGTTGTGGGTGTAGCATGAAGCTCAGAAAGTACTGTGGATTTAAGCTTTGATTGTTTACTTAAATACAAACAGTCTTTGTATCGAAGCTCATCCTGGAGCCAAGAGTACCTTGGGGGAGCCAACGCCTTGGTCTGCAATTGCTGGATCAGATGCGAACTTTTGGGATCTTGAAGCCATTCCTGGTGCACAGCTTGGAGCCAATCGGGTACAATGAAGGAAAGGGAAAAAAGGGATCCTTCTTCTTCATATTTTCGAGACAGTGCATCCGCCACTACATTGTCTTTTCCCTTCTTGTAAATGATCTCATAATCATAACCAAAGAGCTTAGTCACCCATTTTTGTTGCTCCTGGGAGGAAATGCATTGTTCTAGAAAGTACTT
>SNQJ01S0108192.1:90835-103553 GCA_010110895.2 Picea sitchensis
ATCAAACTAGCACAAGCTAAAGTCATACAAACAATGCACCCTCTCGTTGCAATCAAAACGAAAAGCGAAAGAAAAGAAACAATCAAAGAGAAAAAAAAATTCACACCCAAAAAGCAAAAGTTGAAGAACAATGACCTTGACTCGAATCAAGATAAAGAGGTCTGTAGGCCTTTGATGACCTTCACCAGGGTTTTTACTCAGCTGATGAGGAGAAAAGAACAATGCATAGGTTTTAAACTTTGCTCAATAGGAAATACTTGAATGAAAATAGTGAAGAAGGATACAAGATCCAAACAGTAAGGTGCTTATTCTTCCATCAAAAGACAGATGTCAAGGTTGAAAGGGAAGAAACATTGACTCACAAGGTTGCTCAACAGAGGAAACACAGAGGCAAAATCCAAAAAAATGCAATTCTGGAAGATTTTTGAGCCAAAGAGGGCTGGCGCTCTGTTTCCAAAGGCAAGGAGTGTTATAGCACTCTGTGAAAAGCTATTAGGAGCGTTGGCGCTCTGTTAACACTAGGACAGGGGCGCCAGGGTCTGAAACTCCAAAAATTGTCAGAAAAATAAAAAAATTGCAATCCAATTCCGACAATTATGCTGAGTGTGATGGGGTAGGGAGCCAATAAGCTCATGAAACCAATCAAAAGAGGAGTGAACCAGGTCTGAAACAATCAAGGTATAGAACTAGGTCAATGAGGAGAAATCAAAACAAGAGGTTTCGATTCGAGGCTATCTCCCCAGTGGAGTCGCCAGTTTCTGTTGTAGGAAAATCTCCCTGCAGACAGGTAGATCGCCTCTGAGAGCTTGACCTTAACCCTAGACAGAAAAATGCTTAACGTGGACACTGAATTCCTTTCAAATATATCTAAACTAATACATGAGAAGGAAGGATAACAAAAGTACCTCTTTATCTATGTTTGTCCCTGCACGCTTCGAGTTGCGCTCCAATCCTTTACTCCTCGTTGGGTTCTACAGACAAACAAGATACGCCCACTTCCTACTCTATTGATATTAGCTTGAAAACAGATCTATCAGTTAATGATAAGTTCATGTAACATCAGACACAAACTAGAAATAAACAAGCCAAGTGTGTCATATTAATGAGAATAACGACAACAATACTTACAATCATAGATGCGAATGCGATAGCTTCGTCAAGTCCCCTTCGTCTAACCCTTGCTCGAAAGATCCACAACCTGACTGACAACAACTTCGCTGATCACTTCTCCTTTGGCTGACTGTGTGTTTCCTATGAGATCACAGGTTTCATGCCAACAATTCTTCCCCCTTTCCACCATCATAGAGCTTACTTATATAGGTTGGGAGGAGCTTAACCTCTTGATTTATGTTTAGAACAAGTTGGGAACCTCCTCCTTAGATCAGGGATCTCTTGATGAAACCAAGAATTTGAGTACAACTACCTCTTAATCTCGAAAGATCCTTTCCTTATTCTCCTCACCGGGCTAACAACTGACCCAGATTAGGGAGCACTCCTTCAAAAGGGGCATCAGAGCGCTAGAACGCTCCCTGAGAAGATTAAGGGGAGCGCCAATGCTCCAAAAGTGAGCAGCGCTCCTACAGAGGGGTGAAGAAGCATTATAACGCTCCCTAAGGCCTTATAGGGAAGCACCAACGCTCCTAAGGCTGTTTCAGAGGAGCGTTCACCCTCAAAACTCTTGATTGAAAGACCTTTTCAGGTGTTGAGAGTTATTTTACTCCAGTAAACCAGTTCTCCTTCTTCAAACCAAGTACATAAGATGTTTTAAATATATCCTTAGTGTCGTCATTATGGCAACATGATTAAACAACATTTGTGACACTTGTAACAAACTTGCGACACTTGCGAAAGTTGTAAGGAAGTTGCGACACTTACGACAATTGAGAGGAATATGTGACACTTATCCAGTCGAGTAATTTTGATGTGTAACAAGGGAGAGTAAACCTCCCAAGAGGTTTTGCAACTACATCGCGATGGTGAGAAGTATTCAGGAGTCCTAACCTTCCACTTTTGAGGAGGCCACTGGTAGACATGTATGGAGAGATGCCATGATGGAAGAGTACAATTCCATCATTAAGAACGATGTATGGGAAGTTGTTCCTAGACCTGAGGGGAAGTCAGTGGTGACTTCTAGGTGGATCTATAAACTAAAGCATGCTGTAGATGGCAGCATTGAGAAGTACAAAGCTCGCTTTGTGGCTCAGGGGTTTTCACAGGTTGAGGGAGTCGACTATGATAATACCTTTTTTTTGGTTGCTAGATACACTTTGATCAGGGTAGTGATCTCCATTGCAGCAGAGATGGGTTGGAAGATCCACTAGATGGATGTGAATACCACATTTCTGAATGGTCTTATTGAGGAGGAGGTGTATATTGAGCAACCATTGGGCTTTGATGTGCATGGGAGAGAGTCTTGTGTGTAGACTGAAGAAGGCATTGTATGGGTTGAAACAAGATCCCAAAGCTTGGTATTCGAGGATAGATGCCTATTTACAACAGTTGAGTTTTAAGAAGAGTGAGGCGGATCCCAACCTATACTTCATTGTGGTTGGAGAGTATCCTCTCATTCTTTTGCTATATGAGGATGATATTTTCATTACAGGGGCAAAGAGACTCATCAATAACTGCAAGGAGAGCCTTTCTTCAGAGTTTGAGATGATTGATATCGGACTGATGCATTACTTTTTGGGATTGGAGGTTTGGCAGGAGCCTTGACACATCTTCCTGGGACAGGGGAAGTATTTGTGTGACATTCTGAGAAGATTTCAGATAAGGGATAGCAGGCCCATGACCACTCCCATGATTACCAACTGGAAGAAGCTTCATGCTTCCGAGTCACAGTTGGTGGATTCCACTTTGTATCGTTAGTTGAGCGGGTCATTGATGTATTTGGTCAATACCAAGCTAGATACTTGTTTTTCTATCAACACTCTCAGTTAGTTCATGGTGGAGCCTAGGAGAGTGCACTGGTTGGAAGCAAAACATGTTCTCATGTATCTTTTTGGTACAGTAGATTATGGTCTGGACTATCAGAGAGGAGATGGAGTTCTTCTGGTTGGATATACAGACTTGGATTGGGCAGGATGTGTCAGTGACATGAAAATCACTTCAGTGTGCTTTTTCGGATTGGAATCATCATTTGTGTCTTGGTTTAGTCGGAAAAAAAAGTCAGTGGCTTTGATTTCTGTAGAGGCTGAGTATATGACATCCAGTCAGTCCAGTTGTGAGGCCCTTTGGCTTGGAAAGATGCTGGTGGGATTGTTCCATGTGAAATTGAGGCCTACTATGATTTACTGTGATAATCAGAGTTGCATTAAACTCTCAGAGAATCCATTTTTTCATGACCAGTCTAAGCATATCGATATTCATTATCACTTCATCTGTGACTATGTTCAGAGAGGAGTTGTGGAGCTATAGTACATATCTACAGAGGAGCAGGTTGCAGACAGACTCACCAAGGCATTGGGTAGAGGCAAGTTTGTGTTTTTCAGGGACAAGCTTGGAGTGGTGAGTAACACTTTCCTCGGTAAGAGGGAGTGTTAAATTTTTAATTAAATAAATTACCTAGGCAAATGTTTCTTATACCTAGGCACCTAAGGGGTGAGAAAGTGCCTAATGTGGGCCCTAGTCATTTAATTTGTGAGATGAAAATTAAAAGGTGACTTTATGACTTTAGTGAGCGTGAATGAAGAGACATTTAATATAAACCTCTCATCTAATCTAATCTCAGCCATTGGATTAGAAAACTGCTCACCTACCTCATGAGGTCGATTAGGGTTGGAGGGCGCACCCATTGTTGGGTTGTTGATTCATTTTTTGAGAGAGCAAGAGAGAGAGAATTTTTGAGCAGTAAGAGAGCAGTCATTTCTAAGAGCTAGGGCATGCATTTCAAGACAACTTATTAGCACAGAAATCGAGGCAAGGAGTTCATCATTTATAAGAGGCCATACAACACGGATTCCAAGGTCTGTAAAGTCTTTTGTATGCACACAAATTGAGAAATAGAACAACATTAAATTCTGTCTGTATGGTATGGATTTTATCAGTCCTTACAGTCATACTTTGGCATAGTTTTTGAGGAGGGATAGACATCCGTACTTAGGCCGTACCGTATGTATTCTGTACAGGGCAATACAATGTTTTCTTGGCACATAAATTGAGGCAGGTTGCTGTGTGGTTTTTCTGGAAAGTTTGGCATGGTTTTCAAGTTGGTCATACAACCATTAATGCACCTAGAAAATTTCTGAAGCTATTGTCATGTATTTCGAGGCATTCATACAACATTTTGGAGGCATAAAAATCGAGGAGCAGACCTACAATTTATTGCAGAAAATTATGGAAAGAATTTTGAGGAGTTTGTCTTATTTCTTGTGTGAAGACTTGGCATGATTATCGAGATAAGTTTGTCATTTAAATTTCTGAAGATGAATATGCTGTAACAAAATTCTCTGAAGCTCCTAAATAATAAAAATATCTCTTTCTCACTGGGTTTCCCCGTGTGGGTTTTTCCAGGATCAAAGTTAGACCGAAAATATCTGTGTCAATATTTTCTATGTTTTATGTGCTGCTGATATTTTATTTCTACGTTTTAAATGATGTTTAGAATCCTCATGTTTCAGTTCTGAAATTAATTTTCTACTGTGTATTTAATCGCTGATATAAAACTGGGTTTGGGCATTAAAGATTGGCTGAAAAATCAATGAGACTAAAACTGGGTTGGGGTCTGAAATTTTTACAGAATCTTAGTTGGTACCCATTTATCCTTTCGTTTCAGTAAAATCAGCCCCACAATGAGGCTAGGGACTCATGGGAAAGATGATGGTATTTGTGGTTTGTAAACTCACTCATTGGACTCCTATATAAAGGGGAGAGGTCATTGTGAAATTTGATCATTGCATAATGGAGTTAGCATAAGCGAGTGAGCACTTGTTCTAGGAGGATGGAGATTTCAACAAGAGAGTTTCTGGACCTAGGCAATCTGGCCTAGGGTTTTTCTGGTTCTTTTATCTTGTCATTAACAAGGAAAAGAGGCCACATGCGTGGTAGAAAAAACTACAACTCAAGGGGAGAGAGGTCGCACATGTGGATAAAAGGAGCGACAGAAGAAATCAGGATGGACGTGTGGTACAGATCACACATGTGGACCGTGTTATCATGCAATTTATACATTGACAAAAGAAATGGTAAAAGGAGAGAAAATTGGTGTAACTGGACACTATCCTATCATTTCCACCTCAATAGGATGCCTCTTCTATTTAGGGTGGTAGGCCTAGGGGAGATATCCTCGGTGACTTGGCAATTTGAGAAGGCAACTTCAAAAGGATAGATAAATATCCCCTCTCACAAGTCACCACTGATCATAAAGTTCAGTTTTATAACCAATGAAATGATAACGTATCAAAGTCTACCTGCCCGGAACAAAGAAACAAGAAACTATATATATTTGCAAGTGCCCTTGCTGGTTAGCACTTCATAAAACCATAGAATTTCTCGATAAAAGCAATTTTATGAATATGATGAAGTAAACAAAAAACTATAACAACAATGATTATAGGGAAATACTTCACATTAAATGCCTTGAAATACCTTCAAAATGACTAAGAATCGTTAAGCATTGAAATCATAATACTAGCATTTGTTAGAAGAAAACAAGACAATGTATAAATTATCCTTTTCAATTGATTTTATAAGATTTTAATGCTGCATTTAATGGCTGCAGCTTACTTTAGTAACAACACCAATATATTCAGTAGGTTAGGCTATTCTAGGGTTAGAAAGTGTTAGTAGGTTGCTCAAAGAATAGGTTTTGATGGTTGTTTTGATCAATTACTCAAAGGAGGACTTAGACTAGTGCTTTAGGGAAAATGGAGTCAATGAATATGGCAAAAAATGTTGAAGAAAATGACAGTAGGAGAGTCAAGGACAAGAGAGATTGATAGATTGGAGTGTTGGTAACCCAAGGCTCCAATTATCAAACCCTAGGAGAAACTAGCTACTAAGGTGTAGGTAACCATATGCCTTAGTAGAATTTCCTCCGTCCTTAATTCAAAGATGAAGCAAAAAATTGGCTAAGATGAAGCAATGGATACTTAAGTTGTTGCAATGGCAAGGCCTTAGCACATGCTTCAAGAAAAATGGCCTTTTGACAAGATCTAGTAGGTGAATGCTTTTGAAGCTAGGACAATAACATGTGCTAGTCTTCCTAGGGTTTGGTCAAGCAATTTCATAATCTTTAATGTAAATTCAAGAGAAATAAACTATAACCATTCAATTAAGAATAAATGTAGAAATATCACTTACATTCATCAAGAATAATCAAGAAAAACCCTAGTTGAACACTTCCACCAAGAAACTTGTCAAAATACTCCAAGATTTAGCCTTCCTCAACAAGTGTGCCTAGAATTTCAGCCAAGAAACCCTAAGGAGGGCGCAAATTTCAGTCCTCACAAGTGTGAGTGAAATATGATGAAAAATACAAGGGTTTAAACTCTTATTTATACAATACTAATGACCAGAATTAGGGCAAAAGAGGCCAACATGGGCTGTTACACATAATATTCAGTTTTTACATTAAATGTCATAATTAAACCCTAAAACAAGATGTAAAGGTGATGTCATGCCCTTTTAGTGTGATGTGAGGCCCTTTTTGGGCAATGTTGGCCTCTTCGAGAAAAATGTTAGGCCTCCTTGGGCCTCAGGATCTTGCCACATGTGCCACTTGGCACACAACTGCCTCCAAAACATCCAAAACGTTAGGTGACGTCATGGGACTTCCAAGGCCTACATCATGGTGTAAAGGACACAACCCTTGGGTCTAGGCTTGCCAGGATGCTCCTGGTGAAATGTCCTCCTCTCTCTATGTGCAAATTCCCTGATCTGTCGCTGCCCCTGGCTGGGGTCTCAACATCCATCAGGTGGGATTTTAACCCTATGGAGGTCCGAACTAATCATCTCCCCATATTTTCTTGTCCATCGGGTGTGGCCCTACAACATCAACAAATATTCCCTCCATGTGTTCATAAGTCACATGTATCATAGTAATGTCAATCACATCTAATCATCAAGTTATTTAAACATGTGCATGGAACCCCCTTTTCCCAGATAAGTGCTCAAAGATGTTATGCTATTCTATAGGACAAGTTTGGAGTGGATGCTAGGATGTCCTATTGGGCTAATGCTCATTGGATGTGGGATGTTCCCAGGTGAAGTCAAATACAAGCCATGTGAGTGGATGAGGTTGTAAGGGATGCCTGAGCAATGGGTGCAGTGATAGTAGGGAAATGTATGGATTACTAGTGGGTGCCTCTGAAGAGGGTGAGATGCACATTTTCATGGATGAAAATGTTTCCAAGCCCATTCATGCCTTTTATATTTTATTCTTATTGATTTTTTATTTCAAGAGGCTAGTTGGGGGACACTTCCCTGGTGTGGTGACCAGTGGTGGCAATATTACCCACTAGCATTTCACGGAAATGAGAAGTCTGGTTCGTGATGAGACCCCCTTTCTCTTGGCTATGACACCAAGAGCCACTACCCTTGCATGGTGACCAGCTATTGGTAGTGTCATACTGCTACATTCCCATGGACCTAATAGGTTGGCTCGTGATGAGACCCCCTATCCTCCAAATAGTTATTGAGTTATTATTTTTTTTTATGGGTCCCTTTGTTTCTTGCTGAGAATCTTTTTATTGATTTCTCGAGGATCCCTGGGTGAAGCATCTCAAGGTTTCATTCTTTTGCCAACTACTTTTACCTTCTGGGCCTTTATCCCCTTCTTCCCACAAGGTAAGGTACAACCCTTGTATATTTGGCCAACCCAATGCCCAGACCAGTGTAATGGGATGGATGAGTGGGATAAAGATGAAAAGTGGTAAGTATGGTGGGAGTGGATGATGGCCTTTCATGAATCCCCCCAGTGGCAACTCAAACCCTGGGAACAAAATTACTAGGGCATCCTGTCATTCCCCCTAGGTGTGGTCAAGTGGAAAGGAATAAGGTCCAAGCACATGTTAGAAGAAAAAATAATTAAATGCACATATCCAAAGGCTTTTGAGGATCAGAGTGACACATACCAGGATACTCGGACTCATTACCTCATGGAGCAAGACCCACTTCTACTACAAGACTAGGCCGATGTGATGGATGCTGCTTTTGTTGACAAAGTGGAGGCATTGAAGAAGAAAAGGATGGGCCCTATAGGGCCATGCTCAAGTCGATTTGGCTCTCAGTACTCCATGTCTAGGACCTGTGGGCCTCGAGACATAATATCCTTAGTTATCCCTAGGCTAGGGGATAACACATTGTATGGGTCTGTACAACAAGATAACCATGTTGCACGTGTGCTGCATGTTTGCCGCACGTGTGAGGGGATTTCTGAGTAGATTTTGGCCTCACATGTGAATGGACATGTCTTCACAGGCTTACTTTAGTATCTGTACAACTGACATCAACATGCCGTACAAGAAACCTGTTGCAAGGTTTGCTGATTGGATAACTTTTGGGATTTTTTTTTGAGTTGGTTGCTAAATTTATGAAGTTGTGAGGACAGGTTTGGTCCTCTGTTTTGGTGTTTTTATGGTTGAAAAGAATGCTGATTTTTTCCTTCAATATTTATAGAGCAGAAAATTGCGTCACAAATGTGTAAATGATTTATCTCTGATCTTAATGTTTTTGCTGTTATGAATTTTCTATCATAATTTCAATGTAAAATTGTTCAGTTATATCAGCTAGGGTTTTCTATTAATCACTAGGAAACAATTTTCAGATATGAAATTAGTCACATAGAGTGACATGTGAAAATTGACAAGGTCTAGGTCTAGGAGAGGCAATAAAGAAAACAAGGTAATTGGTTCACTTGTATGAGACAATAAACAATTTGGAGCATAATATAGACAATCACCAAGTTATATAGCTCAATAATGACCTCTCAGACACTAGATAATCAATAAATATAATCATTGTTGCAAAATTACATTCGTAAATCAATATACAACAACAATTAATGTTTTGCAACAACAAGAAGAAATAATACTCATAAACGTAGCAATTCAACATATAAAACAAGCCTTCAACATGTACAACAATATCTAATTGCTAGATGTGAACTCTGAGTATATTAAGCCACTTTTCCAAGTATGTATGTAGAAAATCAAAGTAAAATAAGTGGTTGTAGCAAACTTTTTATAACAAAAAAATATATGTCGTTAGTTTGCTAAAGTTAGGGTTAGAGAATTCAGTAAGATCGTTTTGAGAGAGAATAATAATTCTAAATGCAGTTTTCACCACAAGAATAGCTTTATACTAATGTCGTTGTGTTTTAGGGCTTATGGAGTCAAGCATGCAACATCTTGAATATTTAACTATATGATGAATAAGAATAAGGTTTAAACCCTAAGGTGCAAAGCCTCTTGGGCCTTAGGACTAAACCTTCAATAAAATGATCCCTAGGGTGCAGATCCTCTTCAGCCCTAGGTGTCGTTTTCTCTGTTCTAGATATGCTAGGTCAAGGGATCAACGACTAGGATCAAAACCCTAAGGTGCAAAGCCTCTTGGGCCTAGGTTACTAACCCTAGCAAAGAATGGTCTTACAAAACATGGACAAACAAGGCGTTTTGAGGGCACAAAGACTTATGTCTCCTCCCTAGGGTTTCATCAAGACAAAGTAACATGCAAAAGATAGTAATCAACACCTTTAAACATTAACAATGACATAAAAATTGCAACAATTACTTATCCAAGTCACTAGGCTAGAAAAACCCTAGTTGTAACAATACATCATCTAAGAAAAGAAAAAGAATCTGCAAAGATCCTCCAAGAGTAGTGCATGATCTCCAAGAGACAAAAAGAGGTAGAACAAACTTTTATAAAGTTGCACTCCCACAAATGTGAGAGGAGGTGATGATATAAATGAGAGGGGCGCTAGCATTATTTATAAGGAAACCCTAGTGCTCCAAAAGTCACAAAAAGTTAAAAGACATGTCTCTCAGTGTGGCAAACCCCTCAAATTTCCCTTTTTCAAATGTCAAAATATGAAAAATAATACATAAATGGTCACACGTGCGTTGATTTCATGCGTCCAATGGACTAGGAGAGACTCTCCAAGGCCATGTGTCATCATTTGAGGTACAATTGTGGTGGAATAATGCTACACCATGCCTCAAATTTATCATGAGCATCCAAGTGACAACAAAACCCATCATCTCTATCAAAACCTGGAATGACATCATCATCTAAATGCCTAGTTTCCAAGGTGTAAGGGGTGGCATCCCAAGAGGAGAACACTGCATATCATCTCTGTGTGTACTCCAATCATATTCCTTTGCAACGTCCTCCTTCCAATACAAGATTACCTCTGGGGTGTAGAGCCCACTCTGTGGAATTTCTTCCCATCTCTGTACCACCATGACCAAATCTGTTAAAAGTGAACTCCATCTACCCATCACCCAAGGTACGGAAGATGTAAGAGACACTGTCTAAATGTGTCATGTCATTATGTTTCTCATTGCTATGCTTCACACATGCCATATCCTGTAATAGAGGCACAACATCTTGGGTGAAAGTCTGGGGCGTCCTTAAAAAACAAAATATGAAATCAAGTAAGCCAATGTTCATAAGACATACCTGCCCTTAAATCATCCAAAGTGAGTTGTTACTTAAGATAAAATCCATATGAACAATTCACTTTAGTGTCCCCTTCAAGTTTCACACTATCTTAGAACTTTATGGAAGCTGGCAAGTTTGAATATGGGAGGACCTTCATTTGACCCTATTAGGTGTGCCAACCAAAACAGTGAAATAAAAGACCTAGGTAGAGGGATATGTTCCAAGGAAATATTGAAATAAAAGAACCCTTCAAGAGTAAGTGCGATAGTGGTACGTGTTGGGCTTACTTCATGGATTATGGTGTCATTGAGTTCATTTCTATGAACGCTTTTGTGGAGGGTGATCTTGCTATTGAGTTACCACTTTCTAAGTGATACGTTTATCCAAACCCCTTTATCTGCATTTTATTTGTCCACTTATCATATTTGCAAGTCCCCTTTATAAGGTTTCAAGCTATAACATCACTGCTTGGGTTTGGGGCGAATGTGGAAAGGGTATAACTCAAGTTTGGATTGGATTTTGAGATTCATTTTCTATCATTCTTTTCTTCCTTTATCATCATTCTTTTATTCTTTTAGAAACCACTGTAATCAACCTATGGGACTTCAACCCTTCTTTTCATGAGAGAATGGACCATGACCTATTATCGAAGTTTAGTACAATGTGACATGATCCAGGATGGAAAGTGTTAAGTATGGTGGGGAACAAAATGTTACAATTGTGAGACCCCCAATAGTACCCCTTTTCCCTAGGTAGTGACAACACGAGACTAGGGAACTAATGTTGGCCACTAAGGTGAAACAAGGAAACAAACATAATTTATTGAGCCAGTGTTCCATTATCCAACTTCAACCAATGATCCTCATCCACCTGCCTAGTTTATTAAGCACAAAACTTCGCATGAAAGAAGGACTAACATACCTCATGGTGATGTTGGCTTACCATCTCCCATACATTGAGTTGACTGGATGTGAATTGCATGGATGATCTGTAGTAGAAGAGGCAATCTAAGGGGGGAAGTTGGGCTACTAACTGTGGACATGTTGATCATCATCATGGTTGGGATCATTGTCTTCATTGCGGGCCATGAGACATGATCTCCTCTAGTTACCCCTAGGCACGGGGGGTGGGGGTAACAATTGCAATGCAATCTCTTTTGCTAATGCATGTATGTTATATCCAAATGTATGCAAATATTGAAAATGATGAGCTTTCATTTGTATTTCATATGCTAATATTGATAATTGTGATTTAGTGATTATTTTTGTATCTTTATTAATTATAGTGTATGATTTTAACGATTTATATAGTGTATTGTTGATTTATATATTTTTTCCAAGGGAAAACTCGCGAGAAAAATCAAGGGATGCTTCTTCACATTCGCGGATGGAATTCCTAACAAACACATTGGTGTAGATTAGTGTGCCTAAACCATTTATTTTTGGATTGGAGGCCCTGTTGGAAGGAAACTAGACAATGCCCAACAATATTAGTGACAACCGGTTGAACTCACCATTTGGATTTTATTGTTAATTTATATACATGTATGATTAAAATTGATTAGTAATTTAAGATTTTATATTTTATAGAAAAATATTGTTAGAGATGAACTACATTAGGATTGAATAGACTCAACACCATAAGAAAATTGTAAATGATTCCATATGTTCATGAATGAGATGAAACACAAGGTAAAATACCTATTTATATATAAATATAATCTAAAAGATATGACCATTCAAAGTAACCCTTTATTAATAATAATATAATAATATATTATTGTTAGTGACATGAATGATCACACAGAAAGGATTATATAGTAATATCTCTCCTAAAGCTTGACTGGGGAATAAGGAAGGGACATTATAATTATATCTTGTCAAAAACTTAGTTTCATTATAGTACAAAATTTGACACGTGATTTGTTGTGATGAGGAGATTTTGATGCACCTAGAAGATAATTCCCTAACATAGATGAGCATAAATGACCTTTGACATAGTCAATGTCCATTTCATTGACACAATTTGTTAAGGTTAGAAGGGATTAGAGAACCTTTTTGAAGGAGCGCTTGAGCGTAAGGAACAAAATATCATGTTTAATGCATTGTGTGGATAT
>SNQJ01S0108193.1:0-16161 GCA_010110895.2 Picea sitchensis
TGTGTGTGAAGAGGGTGAAGGTGGATTCAGGGGGCATTATCAAGAAACAGAAGATTACACGCCTACATCCACCCATCCCTCAGATGTTGGTCATGAGCTTCCTTGGGAAGGGTATACTGAAACAATGACCCTCGAACGATGCTCAGGTGTGAAAAGCATGATGAAAAATGATTTGAGGTGCTTGGATCTCCCTCGAGAGAGTAAGCAAAGATTGGAGATTGTTTTTCATTCATTGCAAAACTTTATGAATGAATATCAAAATATGGGGACAACGACTGATAATTTTATCCACTTGATGAGGAGACGAAATTCGGAGGTGATGGGCCCTGATAAATGGGGAGTAGTAAAAAGTAGAGTTTCAAAAGAAGATGCAATTTATATGTTCAATTTCAAAGAGGGGCCAAAGCGAAATATGTTGAAGGTGCAATATTTTAATCACCCCAACATAGTAGGACACCTTTATAATAGATTTTTGGCAATGTATGGGAAGTTGTTGGGGAATGATGAGGTTCTACATTACTTTTCTAGACTCTTTTATGCAGATTTTTTCATGGGAATGCACCCTGATTATACTAGCCTATCGTCCAGTTATTATGGGGCTGGTAAATGATGAATATATGATCGGAAAGGGGCATATCCAAATGCATCATTGCAGAGGCCTCCACGACCTTTGGTATCTCATCCAACAGGGGAATTTGCCTCACATTCAGAGATAAAAGCTACATCGGATGTTGGCAAGGAGGCCAGGAATGCAATCGGAGAAAATTTAGAATCAATTTTTTATGGTGCTGATGTTGGTTTGAACCATCAAAGAGCTGAAGTCAATTCTCGAGTCAATTTTGTTTACAAAATAGATGAGGAGATAGATTCCATGTCCATAGAAGATATACGTGAGTATGCAAAATTTTTCCGTAATGGTTCGAAGGAGTTAATTCAAAATGATGAACCGAACACCGTATTGGTATGTGTTATAGTTAGTAAATTTTTCATGCATTTGAGAATAGTTTTCTTGTAGTTCTAGACCTAGATACATATCATTGTATATTTAAAAATAATTGAGTTGTTATTGTCATTAATTGCAGTTTGGTCATTTTTTAAATGAATCTCCAATAAATAGGGGACTTGATTCATCAAGTTTAAATTTGGAAGGGTTGAATCAGGTATGTGCTTAAAAATATCCACTTTAGTTATCCAATATTCACAACTTGTTGAATAACCAACATACATGAAATTTATGGTTTTGTATTAATGTGAACACATTGAACTCTAAAAATTTTAGTCATTCACAGATTCCTATTTTGTCTCCCACTGCTTGGGCAGGCTTGTCCCAATTCTCATTGGGAGAGTTTGAAGAGCGTGGGAGTTCACATGTATCATTGCATGTTGAAAAATAATTTAGTTATATATGAAAATTGAAATGTCATTTAAATTATTAATTTAAAAGAAAAATGTCTTAAACAATATATAATTTATTGAATCTTAGGGTATGGTGGGTAATATCGTGACTGAACTGACCATGGGAATGCCATCCTCTTGTGTGGTTTATGATATTCAGGTGAGAACATCACAGGTATTACATGTTTCAAAATTTAAAACTACAATTTAATGTGTTAAAATCATTTAAATTTAATTTTCAAATGTACAAATTTGAAATGTGTTATAGGGCAATGTGGAGAAGAGAGTGTCTGAGACTGTGCTTGAAGAGAATGTGGACAAGAGAGTGCAGGAGATTGGGATTGAGGAGGATGCATCCATACCTGAGAAGCATGCGTCTATTCATGATGATGCTTAATTAAATGTATGTACATTACACATTAGTGAGTTTTAGTTTGTTTTTATGCTAGGCCTTTTATATATAAGTGTTCAAGCTTATTTGTGTTGAATATGCATATTTTTTTTTACTTTTTTCAAATTTTTGTTTGATCAACTTTTTAATTAATCCTTTCTTATTCATAGAAGGGTTACTCAATTAGTGTCTATATAACTTTTCAACGCTTTGATCAATCATTTTGAAATATATATAACTCCTATATAAGTTTATCGTCGCCTAAAATGGTACATTCAATCTTATTTATGTTTAGATCATGATGCAAGCCTAATTTTGAAATCTAGCATTTGATTATATGAGAACAGAATATAGATCTCCCACATCAGAAAGAGGGAAGATTCTAAATTCACTTGGATACTGATCTTATTTAAGATTAGATCATGATTCAACCCGAACTATTCTAGATTTTAAAATATGATTACATGATCTTATTCATGATCTTATTTATATGTTTAAACTTTAGATCACAATGTAGGCAATTTTGAACTTGAGCATTTGATTATTTGAAAACAGACTCTATCCCACATCAAAAAAGGAGAAGATTCTAAATTTTCTTCTATTGCATTCCTTGCCTGCTTGTCCAAGAATGGTGTAATATGGATATTTGTGTTTTCTGCATACAACAATTGAATTCCTTCTTGGGAAATTGTCAAACTCTTAACTAATTGTTTACTAACCACAAACCAACATTTGTAGATTTACAAATAAGCTATGTACGTGCATGATCTCACTTATGTTTAGGTCATGATGAAGACATATTTCAAAGAGCATTTGATTATATGTAATATGAATACATCCCAAGTAGAAAGATGAAATATTTAAATGGTTTTTGAATAATGACTTAATATATGTGCAGATTTGTGTTTTCTGCATGTACATGAAAGATTATATAAGAACATCTATTCCACCGTGGAAGGAGGAGATAAGTATTTTCTTGGAATAATGGCTTTTAATATGGATATTTGTGAACTTTCATAGATATAAGTATTTTCTTGGAAGAATGACTTAATATGGAGATTTGTGAGTCCTTTAATTTGAAAGGGAATTTGATTATATGAAAACATCTATTCCACTGCAAAAGAGGAGATAAGTATTTTCCTAGAAGAATGGCTTAATATGGAGATTTGAAAACTTTCTGCATACACAAGTGAATTTATTTTCAGAGTATTATCTAACTCCGAACACTAAAATTGGTTACCAAGCACACAATTTTTCTCTTTAAAAATTTGCTAGATATGATCTTACCTTGTTTAGATCATGTAGGCAATGTTGAAAGAGAATTTGGTTATAAAAGAAAATTAAAGATTTATGCAAAGAATGGCTTAATATAGAGAGTAACTATTTTGGAAGTGATGCAAGTTTGGTTTAAACAAATGCCAAAAAAGTATAATAAAGAGAGAGAAATAATCTTAGATCTGTGGAATTCCTGTTGGGTATGTTATTCTTTCTCACATGGTTATGGTTATGTTAATCTTGATGATTTGATTGGGTATGTTATTCTTTCTCATTGCTTATTTAATAAAGTTATATATCTTTAAAATATTTGCTAATAAAGTATATGCTATTATGTGTTATTGGTTTTTCTTTTTATTGTTACAATGATGTTTACATTATTGGTAGAAAAGGAGCACATGGATGTTGGAAGATGAAACTTCAACACTTTTGGTATGTGAATTTTGATTTAATCACAATTTGTTTTATTTATCTAAAATGGTATGTGTACATTTTATTTGAAATTTGTAGATATATTTTATTTAAAATTTTAAAATTTTAAATTTGAGAAATGTTTTTTTGTTTTTTTTGAGAAATTGGCATGCACAGCAGCCATAGGGTTGTTGTGCATGTCAAATTGGCATGCACAACAGCCCTTGGTATGCCATTTTTATACTAGGTCGTACTCCAAGCCAAAAACATTGTAAAATATGGCAGTTGTGTTTGAGGTGCAAGTCCCTAATTCGATGCAATGCCATCTTGTTGTTTTTTTCTTTCATTGTCATGCATGTTCCCTTCTATGACTCGTGAATTTTGAAATTTGATCCTTATTTTGATATTTCATTCACTTCTACCCCTTCATGTAATTGTTGAAATTTCACAACCACTAGAAAGATGTTGCTTGCCTCTCCCCCTTGATTTTGTATGATTGCTCAAAACCCTCATTTAAATCGAATCGTGAATGAATACAATTCTGGGGGCAGCTCTGTCTTCCACCAAGACCAAATCATGTGCAACACATGAATATATTATAATTCTATCCTAGTAGTAGCTTATGTCCCGTAATATCTTTTTCAGTTTTATTTAGGCCACCCAATAAATGGATTCTTTTGGTTGACATACATTTTTCTTTCTGATAGTTGAGTCTCTATCTCACTCATTCTCAAGACATGTTTTCATTTCTCCATTGATTTTAATTCTCTGAATTTCATAGAATTGTATCAGAATGACTCTGAAGACATGTTTACATTTGTCCATTGATTTTAATTCTATATCTTTCATAGAATTGTATAAGAATGACTAGTCATTCCTGTATATGATTATAAATCAATTGTTCTATGGAAGATGTTTATAAAAATGACATACTATCTTCATTTCTCTATGCATATGTAAAACATCAATAACAAGTTTACCATTTCAACTGACACTAATATTATGGATTAAGACATTACGATTGTGTAGTGTAGTTCTTTGTTTTTTGTATGATAATCCAATTTGCTAAATTTGTAGGCTTTCTCAGTGTCTATGTTGGGGATTGGTTACTCCCAGTTAGGTCCCTTTACCAAGGTCTCATCGCTACTTCAAAAGGTGTTTTAATGATTTTTTATTGGTGTATTTTGGGATTAATTTTGTGTTATTGTTCAAAATTATTTACAATATTTACCTATTGTAGAATGTGGCCATCCATGTTAGTTCAGTTGTTGTTAAAGAATTTAAAATAGCAGGCCACCAACAATGGAATTATTTACAGCCTTAAATTTTGGCATGGTGACGAGAGATTCCAACATAGTGCTTAGCAAACTTTTTAGATTAATGTGGAGACTGCAAATAAAACAACTAATGCATATGCATAATGGTTGCAAAAAATTTCAATCCACATGGAAGCTTCACCTTCATCTGTTTTCACTACCACTTTAAGACAACATTCACTAACCATTGTTTGCAATTCTTGCTACAAATGTCAAACTTGGATTGGCAGTTTTCATTTTCTCTAATCATTAGTTCAGTTCATCTGTATCAGAATCATTTCCAATAATAATATTGGTTGATACATTGCAGTCAACATTTTCTTGAATTATATTTTTCTTAATTTCCTATACGATACTTGCAGTATTTTGTCTTTACTTGTTTTGTGCAAACCATGACTCTTTTCCCTATAAAATAAATATGACAGGACTGGAAATATTGTGACCATTAGATAATGTGTCTCCCTTCTATATTGTCTCATTGTCTTAAATCACCATCCTCAACAAATAGGAAGAGAAGTAGAAATTGATTGTCTAGGAGAATAGTTCACACTTTCTTGAATAGGAAAAACAGGTTTAACCCCAAAAACAAAACTGCACTTATTTTCCATAATGAAAATCATTAAAAATATTCTACTGCTTGGATATTCTACAACATTCCTTGCCCAACATTTTTATCTTTTTATGTGCAGTGTTTTTTACTATAAATCTGATGCAGGAGCATCACCCACATCATGCGAGCCAGCGCGGAAACAGAAAGAACAGCTGGACAGCGCCAGCACACATTGTAAAATACTTTGGAAGTTGTTGCGCAGCTCTTTAATGAAGTCGGTCATAAAGAAGTGCACTTTTATTATAAAGAGGACCTTGAGCCTTTAAGCTCTCGTCCTTAATAGATAGGAAGCATTTATTTGATTTAATGCAGGTAGATAGAATAGTTAAGTCTAGATTAGACAGTTTCTGTTTTCGAGGGAGAAACGGGATATAGACACCCTCCTTTGTATCTTTGTATTATCAATCATTCATTCAGGAGCAAGAAGAAGAGAACAGAGCAGAGAATTTTCTGAAGAACACCCATGTACAAAGATTGAATTAATAGAAGAAAGCTTTGATTCAATTCCATGGTCATGTGTTATTTCTCTGTGTGTTGATGTTGTGCTCATGAGTTTTTGCTTCCTGTCATGCATTTGCTTTTACATGCTGTGTATGTGTTTTCAGGGTTGATTTAAAATCTGAGGGAATGAGTTTCAATTGTTTCTCTAAGTGAACCAGAGAATTCCTGCAAGGAGTGCAGTGGAATTTGTCCGTAAGGAGTGTGTGACTGCAGGGTTTACTTAGGGATAGATTTTGTTCTCATCTCAGGAGTGCAGATTTGGCACCAGAGCCGTGCAAGGCGTGCGTAGGCTGGATGAAGCCTCAGAGTTGCGATTCTGAGCAGAGGGAGCGAAGGATTTCTGCTGCAGGAGTGCACAGAACTGAAGAGTTCCAATACTTGATCATATTTGGAGCTTGGCCGCAAGGAGTGCGTATAACAAGTCCTCATCCAGACTTGTAAAGCTAGGATAAGCTCAGGAGGAATAGGTCTATAGTTCACGGAAGGAGAAATGCAGGGTACTGTGAAAAGCTCGTGAGGAATCTCCAAGGAGGAGAATTGACGGCCCGGATTCGCAGAGGAGAATCACGACGTCCCGCCGACCAGCAGATCTTGGAGAAGTTGCGAGGGGTTTAACCTTAGGCGCAGGAGTAACCAAGAGCCATCGCATATCGACATATCGGGGTTTGCGTGGGCAAGAGTTCCATAGTTGTTGAAATCGCGATTAGCGATTTCCCGATCTAATCGAAGTCATTGATCGCTAGGGGACAGGTGGCATGAGATCCCGGGAAGTCAGGATTCGGCATTCGGGACTTTCAAGTGTGAAGGAATTTCAACCGGTGAAATCGCAATCCCGCGATTCCCGATAGAGCGGAGAGAGGAGGTGACGTGGTGAGGAATTAACGCACGTGCATATCGGTGTTCGGGATTCGGGGATTTGTGAAGGTAGTGACGCGCGGCAACACAAACACCGATTTCCCGATAGGGAATCCTCCGATAATAAAAGAAAGGAAAGTCAACGATTGACCCATATCGGGGTTCGGGACTCGTGAGACATAAGGCACGCGAGCATAGAATTCGCGATATCGCGAATTCCGATTTTCCGACTATTAAGGGAGATCATTGCAGGAGTGTTGTGGGTGAAGAATTCCCGACGGAGAATTAGAGGAGCATTCACGCTCTTCGGGCCAAGGTCAGAGAAGGTCCTGGTGATCGCGATCGTTCTCCGAGGAGCAGGAAGGTTGCGTCAAAATCTCAAGGCAATATATTTTCCAAACCCTCATTTAACAAATATAAACTCATTAAAATTCTTTGGTTATCCAATAGAACACATTCCATAGTTAATTATGAGAATCAAAATTGTGCTTCATTTCCCAAGAACAAGTCATGAAGTATTTCTTCAAAATTGTGCTTCATTTCCCAAGAATAAGTCATGAAGTATTTCCTATGGAAGGATATTGGATATTTTATAGCATCTCTTGTCTTACTCTCTGCAACTCTTTATATTATTTATCTAAATGGATATTGTATATTCTATAGCATTTATGGTCTTATTCTTTTCAACTCTTTATATTGATGGTATTTTCCTTACTCTTTTCAACTCTTTGTATTGATGGTATTTTCCCCTTAAAGTTCAAAAGTAATTAGAATCAATATCAATACAAATGAAAACTACAATTTACCCAGTTTTGACTAATTTTCAGTTCCCAAATAATATTTAATATTTGTAATTTACAATATTCATTTTTTGTTATTAATTTGTAAGAAGTTAGACATCTTAATTTATTTTTAAAAATAACATTAATTCTATGATATCATTCACTAATAGTATCACTTAACAAGACTAAAAGAGACATCCTAGAAAAGCCAATACAAAACTACTCAAAACATATTATTGATTCACAATTATTAACAATCTAATTGAGAAGAAAAAAACATTTAATTAGAAAAAACAACGCTCGCATTTAAGAAAATTCCATGGGCAATGTTCACTCTAAATACATCATTTAATTTTAAATATCTAATTTCAAAATAATAAAATTATTATTACATAATAATTTTAAAATATCAAAAATTATAATTTTAAATATTTAATATTAAAAAAATAAAATTATTATTATTATTTTAGAACATGAAAAATCATAATTTTATATCTAAAAAATATTTAATATTAAAAAAATGAAATTATTATTATTATTTTAGAACATGAAAAATCATAGTGTCATATCTAAAAAAATAAGTATGTGTGGTTATTTAATAAGCAATTGTACAATTAGACAACTCAAACATACATGTGGGCTCTCTTAAGTAGTTATTTTCGAAGGTGAAACAACACACATGGCGCTTCAAAAATTCAAGTTATGGAAGATGGGGAAAGAAACGTGTTAACCAATATCATTTCATATGTTTTCATACCATACTAAGACACCTCCATTACATTCGCCACTTAATAAACCTGAATCAAAATCAAGTGTAATTTTTATTGGGAAGAAGGAATGTAAGAAGGAACAATTATGATTAATTTGCTACAATTTCTTATTCTACAGATCTCGTGGTAGCACGAAGAGTGATGGATAATGTTATTGACATGTTCATGTTTTTTGCGAACATAACAGTCTACTATGGATCTAGATGTAGTCCACAAGTGGATGTGATATTAGACCCTATGTTACTATTGACCATAAGAAATTGGACATAGCCAATGGACACATTTATTATAATATCTATACTCTAGTTACCAATGTAGTTGGATTTTCAAATGAACATTCTGGCTCAAGAAATTGTCGAGTTCACTTTGTATAGGTATGTATTTCTTCGAGGAAATTATCAAGGAATCTCTTTGTATTCTTGTGATAGCATAATTTTTACGGATTCCGAGTAGAAGAAGTATTGGATTTTAAGGAAGCATAATGGCAATAGAAGCACAATGGTTTCTGATACCTTTAATGAACCGACCTGTTGGCAAGTTAAGTGGTTTTTTTTTTGTTTTGGAGATTCTTTTAATGCTTTTTTTTTTCTTCGTAGTTATTTTAATCAATTTGGAGAATGCTCAATTCATGGAATTCCTTGATTCAATTTCGAAACATAGTAAATAAGAGGAGTGATGGTGGAATGGACAATAAAGGGGGTAAGGGATAGATGGATAAGTGATAGGTGAGGTGGTAAGTGGTTTTTTTTAAGGGAGTAAGGGATAGATGGATAGGTGATAGGTGAGGTGGTAAGTGGTTTTTTTCAGTTGACAAGTTTTAGAAAAATGTTATTTTTATATATAGTATAAATATTTTGAAGTTTTAGAAAAAAGTTATCTTTATATACATATCTTCAACATAAATATTTTGGAATTTATAAAGTAATAATCTTAATATAAATAATGAAAAAGTAATGAAATGTGTTTTAGAATGGTACTCAAAGTAAATTAAATTTAAAATTTAAAATTTAAAAATGTAATTTTTTTTATTTAAAATAAATTTAAGTTGGTTGTAATTTATCTCAACTTCCTATAACTTAAAATTCACAATTTAAAAAGTTCTAAATATGTAAAACAGTCATTTTTATTATTGTTAAAATATTTGTATTTTCATTATAATAGTATTTTTATTTATGTGAAAATATAATATTTTATTTTTATCCTTTTACATATTTACATTATAACATCATTTTTATATAAATATCATATTTATAAATTATATTTATAAATATCGTATTCCTAGAGTCCAGGGACAATGTGGAACATGGAGCATCAAGGTTTCCTCCTTTTATCCATGTCTTCTTGCACCCATAAATATCCTCATCCACTTCATGCCTTAGCCATTTTTGAACCTTTGCATGACATTGTAAAAGGCCTTTAAGTGAGGTATGGATGAAGGGTTTAAGGCCATTACACTTGAAAAACTATTGACCTTTGCTTGTTGAACCCAATCTTTTGGTTAGAGTGAGATTGGAGACATTACCTAAACCCATTTATCATGAAATGGTAAAAACGAATTTGCAAAGGAGGTAAACTAGCTACAAAGACAACAACACTATGAAAATAGTGGCCCTGCTCGGGTCATATATAAGGTGGCTTTTTCTTGTGTAGATCGTAATGATTGCATTGTATCTAATACAATATCTACAACACCCAAGTATGATGTTCTCTCTATCATGTGGTGGGATAATGACAATGATGATCAATTGCTTCATTTTATATAGATAGTCATTTTATTTAAGTGATTGGTACTTCGAATTGTTGTAAGTAGTGATTATACTTCATGATTATCTTTCATTTTTGGCTAAATATTCATTAAACTTATATGTACAAGTTTATAATTGAGTGGGATATGAGACCCTTTATATGAAACTACATAAACCCTTTAAACCTAGACATAAATTATAATTGAGATCTAGTTATATATGTGCGAAATTGTGTTTTTAAATAAAGAAGTACATGACAAACATTTCATTAAAACTCACCTTACTCGAATCAACATGGTATTAAAACCAAACAAGATCAAATTTTGGGCATGACTAGAAAATCCAGAGCATGTTATCTCATCCCTCAAGTGGTCCAGAGAACATATGGGGACCCAAATATTTAATAATTTTGAATTGACCAATTTAGATCTAGTTTTATGAACAAAATTGTAAATAAGGCTCGTTAAACTTTATAATTCATCAAAAATATAGTTCCTTATTTGAATGGACCATGAAAGTAAACTAAACCAAATGATTCCAGAACCCTAGATATTCATAAATACGCGTACTTTCAATGCAAAATAAAAAATTCTGGAATGTATGTCACTTGTTTAAAAAAATCGTAATGGTATGTCATCTTCAATTATTTGTTCATGATCGCCTTTGGACATTTTCCATTTTCTAACTTTTATTTTTTTCCTTGATTGAACTCCTATTAACTTTATGTGCACTACACATACCAAATGACTATATTGACAACTTATGACATCCGACTGATAGTCTTGAAAGTGAACATGACTATCGGTTTGATGGGTTTCTTGAAAAAAAATAGCCTTTCAATACAATGGATCCTCTTTCATATATAAAACCATTATCATCAAAATCTTCTAATAACCTCATCTTTTGTTCTGTGCATCGCATCAAATAATATTTCACGTTTTCATTGTTGCCTAAGGTGCAACCATGGCAAAGACATCTCCTGCAAATAATTTGTTATGTTCCAACAAGTAGTTCATGTTAGATTAGAACACATGCACATGCTATTAAACTAATATACTATATATAAATTTTATATATCCAACTTACAAGTACATCTACAAGTTGTTTAAATATTTAACAAATATATTTTCAAACAATTGAAACATAAAAATTGTCTTCTCTAACAAGATCAGAAACTCTATCGCCATCAGGTGACACTATAGTTTCATTTGATTCCATATCCTTTGAGCTTGCAAGTGGGATTTTCCCTTTTATGTTAAGTTCGGTATGTCTCCAAACTTTAACATATTCATCATTTTTGTTTTCGCAAATATCTATCGATTCTGTGTCCTCTATGCAAACTGAACAAAAGCAAGATTCATTTCTTCTATCAAATGAAAACACATTTTGATAGCATATTTTTTTTAACTGAATGCACTTTCCGTGTCCCATTTATTATACCGGATTCATATGGGATTGATTTATTTACATATTGGTTTCCAACATACCAAAAAAACTTGCACAAGACAAGAACATCTTAACTTGAAATCTATCAAGAAAATGATTGAAGATCATATAAATTTGAACATGTGAATAAAAATATCCTTTGTACATGTGTAACATGTATATATACACACACCTGCACACATCCCTTGATGAATTATTTTCATGTCTTGGCATCATTTTGCACCATTCAACAACTTGATCAGCAGATTCAAATTTATTGGCATGAGGGTTCATTTGATACCTTTGAAGTGCTTGTTTTACACATGCCCCTGCACCATCGTGCTCTCATTTTCCATGACCAATCTCAAAAAAATTCCAACAATGTGTGATGTTTGATTTATTATGAATACGACACAACCAATAGAATGATCGTGAAGATTTGAACTGACCCACACATCCATTTGACCATATCCAATGCCGATTGAATTCGATCCCACGTTCTTTCAATCAATCATAAAATTTATCAAAACAATGTTGTACATAATGTGTATCGTGTGCTCAATCATCACTTATATGAAAGTGATATTATTTAATAACATGTTGATCGTCATTGGTGCTTTCTATGTTATCAAGACTCCATTGAGAATGTCTATATAGAACATGGAAAAATATAGTGACTTGATCAGAATGATAATATTCACTCTGTATTTCCTTTTGTGCAGTGAATGTGTAATTCTCTGCAAAATCAACTATAGATCACAAAATTTTCCCTGGTGAAAACACATCACTGGATTGTTTGAATTCTAGGTATTTCCATCAAGCTTTATGTGAATGGTTGGTGTATTTATAAATTTCTTCCTCAAACTTCTTCAAAAAATCTATCACACACATTTTATCTACTTTCAAATCAATCCTTTTGGAAATAACATTTGAATAATGTGGAGTCGTGTTGCTGATATATTCATATCTCTTCCAATTGACTGTTATATTATAAAATGATTGATCATTCATATCAATAGTATACTTTGAGTGAAACAAACTTAGATTTCCACAATGATCACATTTCTTTCCACCAACACATTTTTTTGGTAAAATAATTCATCACCTTCTCTTTCACATAGAATTTCAGATATAAAAGCACGAAATGTGGAAGGAGGAGGTGAACTTGGCCATAAAGTTCTACCAAAATCAAGAAAAGTGTCATAATATAACTCAAATTCCACATGATAATGACAACAAGTGTCACGAATATTGATGGGTCTAACAAACCATGGTTTTTGTTGCACAAATGTATTGATGGAAATTTTAACTTCTTTGTGCTCTTCTTTGAACTTATTGAACAATTCTATTTGTGTCATTGAAAATATATGTTTTGGATGTTCTTCATATTGTTTTCATGCTATTCTTCGTTGCAACACATCCCTTGTATGTGGTGAAACACGAGATTCTATCAACCAAAAATTACGGGCCGATTCTTCAACATTATTTGCATTTCTATCTTTGTAAGGTTGTCTAGAAATAACTGTCCAACAAGCAAGTTCATCATTTGCATCTATTTGCAATCGAAATTTCCTATGTTTGTACAATTTTTTTCTTGAGGTTTTGTTATCTCCTCAACTAAATTGTTTGATATTTTGCTTTTTAGGTGATAGAGTGTGGTCCAAAAATTTATTTGAAAATTTCTTTAGGTGTGTTAGGGAGTCTATTTTCTGTAAATAAACTCAGAAAAAACATTTGATTTCGTTTGGTCCAGCAAAAGAAAGAATCTCAGGTTTCGGTGGTTTAGGCGAGCCTGAAAAGTGCTCATTAACCACTGAAATCTTTCTCTTTTGGTAGTTAAAAGGAAAAAAACAAAAGCCCAGTTAGCAACCGAAAAGGTTTCTACGTGGAAAAATAAAATCTCATGCTTACACACGTTTCAGCTGTCAGTTGGCGCAATCATCAAACGATAACCTTCGAAAATTGATAGAATCGGTGAGGTAAGATGTTATCATCACACTTGATCGGGTTTTGATGCTCTATAGTCCTTTCGAATCACCACTTGTCACTACACATGAAAGCTCAGCATAACACAGAAATTCATAAGTTGAGTTTCGGCTGACTATATTGTTGATGCACATGGCCTTTCATAACTTCAAGTCCCAAGAATATTTGCTCATAATGACTCCACTTAACTATGTTTTCGAATCCATTGATTTAAGAATCAAATTTGAAGTTTTGTGCAATCCTGTGATTTCATTATCAAACCCAGTTTTCGGTCAATTACCGTTTCGCCATATAAAGCTCAAGTTATGTTGTTGTTAACCAATCCATCTATGATCCAATTTCGAGAAAGCCTGAGTCTTCAGGTAGAATTAAATTCTTTCAAGCCTGAGTTCAATTATATCTGTTTCATTAAGTTAAATTATCATCTATAATCAAGCTTGCATTTGTTATTAGAATCTGTTGAATATTTGGCTTATCAAACTCTGAGTCATCCCTGCTCTGTGCCTTATAACTCAACATACACCCTCTGTGCCTTCCAAAATTTAAGTGTTTTGTCTCCTAGTTCGCAGGTTTTTGGCTAAATTGCAGGTACAGTCAACCAACTCATCAGATGCCGAAAGCTGGCCAATTCTCAGGTTCGAATTAGATGGAACGTGGTATCTAAAGGCATACCCTGAGGTGGTTGACCTTTTCAAACTAGTTGGCATGTTCTCATACTGTGAGAAGCTTGAAGACTTTCACCAATAGATTTCTGAAGCATTTGCATTATCATATGATGGGAGGACAGTTGTTATTGGTAAGGAGGAATTCGTCATAGATGAAGCATCCATCGTTGAGGTCACTGGTCTCCCTAGAACAAGGGAATGTTGGTTCAAGACCACTGTACCCGCAAACATTGAGTTCAGATCATATTTACATCCTCAACATAAAAATCTCATCTGGAAGAAAAACATACCAATCTCGTTTCTTGAGCCTAATTGGAAAACTCTACTGAAAGCAATTTTTGTATATATCACCTGTGAAGGCAGGTATAACAGGGTTATGTCCTACCACTTCAAATTGTCGAATCACTTCACAAATAGATCAACTATCAATCTACCCTTCTACCTGCACAAAGCTCTCACAAAAATGGCCAGACAAGTCAAGGTGAATCCTACCAAAGTGGCCAGTAGGTTGTCACACGAAGGATTGATTACACTCATTGTTAAAGAGTCCTTAAAGAAGAAACAAGTCTACTGGAATTAATTCCTATTTTGGAATGAGTTCCAAACTAATTTGCAACAGGATGAAAAGGGTAAGAAGTCTGCTGCCAAGAAGTCAATCACCCCTAAGAAGAGTCGAAGAAAAAGGAAGGCTATCTCACCTCCAAGAGAGCCAACATAATCTTCCTCTGCCAAAAGAAAAAGAACCAAAAGGAAATTACAGCTCAGTAAAGAGGGCAAGCAGATCAAGGATCCTGCTAAAGAAGATAACCCTCTGAACATACCATACAGTGACTCAGAGCTAGAGCAGGAGTTGGCAGAGACACGGGGTGACCAACAGGTTGAGAAACTTGTAGAATATTAACTCAACTTGCCCTCACCAACTCCTCCAAATGAACACAATCAACCATTAGCAAAAGCTTCTTCAAGCAAACCTAAAGCATCTAGGACTCAAAAAATCAATAAACTTCTTAAACAGATTTATGAGATGGAAGTTTTAGAAAGAGTCATTAAAAAGGAAAATACAGAGTTGATTGAAAGAAATGCAGAACTGTATAACACTAATCAGATTCTCAAGGAAAAGCATGATAAAGTCAAGGACAGAAACAAGGTGTTGATAAGGGAGAATATGAAGCTATATCGACAACTTAGACTCCTAAGGCTAAAGTTAAAGGAATTTCAACCTCCAGTTCAGGATCATGCAGGTTTGGAAACCCTAGCCGAGTTAGCTACAACTATGGTGGGCATACCACAGTCTTCAACTCAGCAAGCTAAAGTTTCCAGACCTATACGAAGAAGAGAAGCATCATAAAAAAGACCTTGAACACTCATCGAGGTAGCAAGGTATTTCAATTTTGCAATTTTGAAATTTTGGTGAAACCTAAACTTTCGGTGGTTTAGGCAAATAGGACGACTGTTCATTAACCACTGAAAGCAAATCTTTTGACAATTAACGACCCAAAATCTAGCTATGTTAACCACTGAAACCTGTAACTGGCCAGATTGGGTGAAATTTTTCACAGATCGAGGTTTTACTAATCCAAATCATTGGAAAACACTTGTAATGGATAGATGTTGAATTATAGAGTCAGATTCAAGATCCATGTTGGTGTATAAGGATTAGAAAAGGTATCCAAGTTGGTTTTGGTATCTATTTTGGTGGCAACAAATTGGGGTTTGTTCACAGCTGAGCAAATTCAAATTTCATCTTTCACAAAGACTCATCAAACAGCCTTTGAGGGATTATCTACATTGCAGAGAGATTCTACATCATCTGAAGACCATGAAATGTGGGATTGACCTCATTTTGAGGATCATTCCTTATCTTGTGGAGTTTAGTTTTAACTTCCTATTTTTAGCATATCTAATCCACTCTTTTAGGATCTGAAAAACTGTTTGTAAAAGGCTATAAAGCCATAAACTTTAGATGAACTAGAGGTTCGATTTTGAGTTCTATATCCTACTATTTTTGTATGAAAGACATATTCTGAAATATAT